>CAEGAE010052336.1:0-54503 GCA_903067095.1 Girardinus metallicus | reverse complement strand
GTCCAAAAACATGACTGTCAGGTTGATTGGCCTCTCCAAATTGTCCCTGTGTGTGAGTGCATGGTTGTTTGTCCTGTATGTCTCCGTGTTGCCCTGCGACAGACTGGTGACCTGTCCAGGGTGTACCCCGCCTCTCACCCGGAACGTAGCTGGAGATAGGCACCAGCACCCCTCCCAACCCCATTAAGGGACGAAGGGTGAACAGAAAATGGATGGATGGATGGAATTCTGCTATACTCAGCCATTTGAGAACATTCATGATCTTGACCAAAATTAAACTGAGTTTGACACCCCTGGCCTAGACCTTCACTAGGACTTAATAATCTGACTTATCAGAAAAGAAAGGACTCGGTCAGAGAGCTGACCAGATGACCAGAGATCAATTGTTTCCTTGTGGAGCAAGGAGAACTATCAAGGTCGGCCATTTCTAATGCATTCCACCCCGTCATTCATGGTACAGTATACACCAACCATGGCATCCCACTGAATTTAGACAATATGCTGTTTGGGATTGTCAAAACAGGTGAAACAAAACTGATCTTTTACATTTGTACTATGTTTTGGCCTAAACTGGCAGCATAATCACAGGCCTTCATTACCTGCTCTGCTCATTACCTCACTAACGCCTTTCCTACTGTGAACCATGGGGACTCCATCATTTTACATTTTTCTTTGGCAGAGACCATGCAGGAGGTGAAATGGCCACAGCTAAATAGACATATTCCTCAACAACCTGTTTAAGAGAGCTCAACACGTCAATTGATCCACCAACATTCAAGTTCATTTCAATTCAAATTAAAAAAATACTTTGTTTATGCCTAAGGAAATTTTAAATATTGTCGTAACTCATCCCATTCAAGAGCCTTCAGAGAGTTGTTGTGAAGGAGGCAGAGCCAGAAATTTTTCATAGGGGTGGCCAAGCTGGGACGGTTGATCCAAAGTGGCTCTGATCAGAGCCAGAGCCACTTTGGAGCACAACATCCATGTTTTCAAAATAACTCACAAAAGACCAAAATGTTTATTTCAAGGCCTTTTAACAAATATAGGAGTGTAATGATATTATCAGTGCTGCCATCACCTGTTTTGGAGGGGAACTGCATGTTGCAAAGGTTTGCTGTCCTGGTGCTTTATCACCCAATGGGAACAACCAATCACTTGACAGGGGTTGGTGCAGGTATGACTATTGCCAAACACATATCCTGTCAATGGACATGTTCTACTGAACTGCCAAACAAAGGCCAATCACTAAAGTACTTGGTGAAAATATATGCATGCACAGGGACAATAACTTGTCTTATTATTTTTACCAATCTTACATGATATAACTGGAAATAAATGTATCTATCTGTGATGTGACTGTTGTGAAGCACTTTGGTCAGCTGAGGTTGTTGTAAATGTGCTTTATAAATAAAACTTTGACTTTGAAAATTACGTCTACTATTCGGGAATATCTTTGGAAATTCTTTTAGGCCTATTCAGATCTGGCACCCACCAACATTGACGTAATCAAATACAAATGTGATTGCACTCAGAATGGACTAATAGCATCTTTTCGCAGACCTTCTTTGGATGTAATCTGGGACACATTTAGTTTTATTAGTTTTGCCAGCTGAACACTATCCCTCCTGGGACACCTCTGAAATGCCACAGACAGAGCTGACACGGCTCTCATCAACCAGAAGAGTTATTATTGGATATTTCCCTATTAATAGAAATGAGCACTACTGCTGAAATCGGACTAATTTAAATAAAATGAAGCAACTGTCAGTGCCAATATTCTTAAGATAGGACTTTTTATTTTATTTTACACAGGAGACGGAAGATTTTCTTTCTTTACATTCGTCCTCATCACCAAAAGTATGGCAGCTTTCTGCCCACTGAACTGTGATATTGTAAAACATCGTAAGTTCTTGCTCTCATGCTGCTTATGCCAGGCCATAGACCATATTAAGACTTTTTTTGGGGCTAAGTATTCTCCACTTAAATGTGGCACAGACGAAAATATATGAAACTAACTTAGTTAGTGCACATAACTTGATTTATTACAGAGATTTGACTATTAAGGACAGGCAAGGAAAATTCACAAAAGTGAAATAAGCAAGTAAGACTTCAAAAGAACAAAACAAAACAAAAAGAAAACAGTAATTCAACATTTCTAAGCTATTGTAAAGCTATTTTGGAATATTTACATAACCTGGTCAGTGCATCCCTATATTTCTATTGATTTAAATGACATAAGTACTCACATATTGAGGTTTTTTTTTTTTTTGATGAATGATTGATATTTAAAATTTGTACATATATATTACAGCAGTTACTATAGGATTGTTTCGTTAGTGGACATGCTGAATCAATATATGAGAATATATGAAAATGTTCACTAAGACTTATATTTTTGTATATTCTGGAATACAGAAAAGATTAATTCTACTCGGGATATCTTGCATGTATGAACAATATTGCAACAGGTTCAAAAGGACTGGTGTAAATGATTTGACAGTCATGACGTAGATTTCTACTCAAACTCAGCCAAATGTAACTCGGTGCCAATAAATGCCCTGAGTAATATAGACTTGGAGGCTCAAGAGTGGCTAAATTACTATCTTGAACTGCAGATTTCCCCAACCCCACAATTCTTTTGTCTGCTGAAGAGTCAGCTGTTGACCCAGAGCAGAAAATTGAGCAGTCCATTCATATTATTTTGACTACTGCAAACAATCCTGCTTAACTGGACAGGGAGAATCAAGCTCTCAATATAAGAATTGCATTTTCCCCTATGGCATGTCGAACTACTGGGATTTTCCACTCATCTTTGTTATCTACATAAGGAGAAAATACAAACATAAAACTCAACACCACTTTAAAACATATTGCACCCTATTTGTTTGAAACACCAAGAATTCTATAAAATATTTTTGTATTTGATGGAATGATGGAAGAGAGATAAATAGGAAATAAAAGACAACCAATACTTTTCAAAACGCTTAGTTGGGTTCTTAATGTATTGTACTGGCCAGTAGGGTCCTGATCATGGCATCATAAATATGTATATAAATGATTAATTTAAAAAAATGTACAGTGATGAAGAATTTTTTGTGATCTATTTAGTCATTCTTTCATTGTAGTTAATTTATTGCATTTCTATTGTTTGGTGATCAAACTGCTCAGGCCAGTGGTATGAGTCAGCTTTTAAGGGCCAATGTCCTGCATGTCCCCTCCAGAACTGAGTGACATGATAAGGAGATATTCCAGCTATCTGAATCAGCATTTCTTAGAGAAGTGACATATCTTCAACATGCAGGCACTGGCCCTTCAGCTCTGAAGTTGACTTTTGGTCACTGTTGCTTACCGACACTTGACCTTTCTGGTAAATTGAACCTCTATAACCTGTTTGTACACCCTGTGGGATAAAAGTTGCATACTTTCTTCTGGCACAACCATTCATCATTTTTGAAACATCCCACAAGCAAAATGGAAGTGACCAATAAAACGTGTTAGACCTGCAAATCCATTTTCCAGCCTTTGTGTTTTTGTTTACTGAAATGCAAAAATTTGACTAAGTGATCCAGTTGCATATTTTCAGTTGTTAGATGGAGCCATGGGCGGAGTGTGGATGATATAAAAATGTGGAAAGCACAACAGCTGCATCCTTCTGTTTGAAAGTCCTGAGGTGAGGCTCGTGCTTGTCCAGTAAAACATTTGTCTTTGAGACATTACTTTGTAATTCTGTTTTTTTTTGTTTTTTTTTTATGAAAGCCTTTTTATGTTCCATTAACAGTCAGAAGAAACCTCATCTGCTGCCATGATAAAAGTGGTAATTTGTAACTTCTTAAGCTGCACTGCAATTTTAAATATTTAAAACAAAAATATGCACATTCAAATTTGACACTTTATTTTGTTCTAGATTAGTCTTGCAGTTCTGGCTGAAGTGATCTGTGGTGAGTTCATCCCAATAATGAACATTCTGTTTTGTCAGGTTGACTAATTGCAGACCATGGCATAATTTTGATTCTTTTTTCATAGGATCATGGGCTCAGGAAGCTGAACACAGTAAGACTCTTCTACTTAAGTTGAAGTTAGCCAATGTGAATGACTTTGCATTATATGCTATAATGTACAGTTAATCCTAAAGGTACTCATATCTGTTTCAGATTAAGGCTTAAAAACATTCACATGAAAAATCTTTACTTCGCATCAAAGAAGTCAAAGCCCTTTTTTAATTGCCGAAAATCTTTTTTGCATGTTTCCACTGGTATCTTTAGACATTCACATATTGAGATGTGCTCCATGTCTTTGAAGTTGGAGAGCCCCCTTGCCCATCCTCCTAATCTTTAGCTCCCTGCACAAATTCTTTATCATATTCAAGTTTTACAGGAGCACACTGCAATTATTTCTTACAGTCAGAAGAAACATGTGGATAAAATTACAAGATATTTAGAAACCCAAACCTGCCAGGAATAGTAATAATTGTGAGCTGTACTGTAGTTTTACACAATAAACTAATGGTAAAATGATAGCTTGTGAATTTCTGTCATATCTGAAAAGTCTTTTCACTCTGATTTGTAAGTTAGTACGTTTTCAGCTTGTGGTTATTTTTTATAAGTTAAATTATTCTGTAACATTTTTTTCTTAAATATACTAAAATTCTAATTTGTCAGTTTCTTTCAAGAGAAGAACTTATAATAGTAGGAGGAGGTTTTGTGTGAAATAACAGTTTTGTTCCTTTGTTTTGTCTTTTAGACTTCTCGTCTCCGATTTTCCCAAGTGAGTTCCTAATTTCTAATCATTTTGAAATTTAAAACACACATTTATAATGCAGTAACTCATACATAGACAGCACCTCTACATATTTAGGTTACTTTTTTTCTTTAAACCACAAATACATTTTATTGTACTAATTAAAATAATGTTTTTCTTTTTCTTCTTTTGCCTAATAAAAATCCTGTCAGATGAACCAGGTTAGACTTAATTTGTTTTTATTTTAACATTTTAAAAACAAGATGAACGTGTTGTTATTTTTGTCATTCAGATTGACCACTATATTTATTTTTGAAATAATATTTTCTGTTGCCAAAATACATACTTTTGTCCTGTTTCTGTCTCATAGTCATTGGTCCAATTGTATCAGGTCAGATTTTAATTTGGGATCATTTTGACATTTAGACATAATTTATTTTAGAGATAGAGACTGACACTCTTTGCTTTCTTTTTAAAATCTATTTAGGATTGCCGTGCCATCATCCCATCAACCTTCGTAAGAAGAGTCCACTTTTGTTTTCTTAGAAGAACTATCAGTTTCACCTGGACTTATATTTTGACACCTTTATAAGATGCAAATCCATCTGAAAAGTTAATTTAACGTTTTTATTTGTTTATTTATTTTCAGAGTGCTGGACCCAATGGTTTGACACTGATAATCCCTCAAGAAATGGAGAGATGGAAAATTTTGCCAAACTTCTCCGGAGGTATCCTGGAAAGATCTGCCCGGATCCATCAGATATTGAAGCTAGAGCACTGTCTGGTCTCACTCCAGAAGAAGCAGGAGACATAATTAAACTGTAAGTTTCACAAACTTTTTTTTTTTTTTTCGTGGAAGTGAATTGAATAAAGTAGCCCTTAATAGTTAACCCTTGCTAAAATGATGAGCTTCGTCACTTATTTTTTCTATCTTTGTGACACACGTCCTGTACGAATCAACTGAAAAACAAACAATTCTGTTAGAGAAAGCATCACATCAAGTAAAAACAGTGTAATCTGCTTACCTAAGCGCATAAGCACACATTTAAATTCGAATTTGTTAAACCACCTTTTGATTCTGTTTCATTAATCTAATATAATTACTAAAACTTATTGTCACAGCTTCAAAACATTTCCCATGTGTAGAAGCTAGTCACATGTTTTGCTCAAAAGTGGCTTTGGCCCGTTATTCCACACAAATCCTGAGGGTAATGGTGAGCTTTTCTTTAAACTCTGAACTTTAGCTCTTTTCATCAATTTTTATTGGCTTCAGTTCTCTGACTCTGAAATTCATTTGGTTTCCTTGTGCTTAGATTGATTGTCTTGGTTTAAAAAAAACAGACCTTTACTTCATGTTCTCCTCTGGAATTTTCTGGATAAATTTCTCCGTTAATTCTTACGTCATATGAACTTACTAATTTCAAGTCAATTTGGAGACATGAGTTGTATCCGAATCTTGGACAACTCTTTCAATTAAACCGGTAAAGCTAATTTAGGCTTTAGTGCTATCCTTTCCACTTCTGTGGTATGGCCTGAACTGAAACATTCAAAAATGTAGAAATATGTCTGTAATCAATCCCATCACGGTTTTCAAGGTTGGAAAGCTCTTGAGAGAGCTGTTTTCTACTCTTTTTCTTCTATTCTTGTGTGAAACTTTGGTGATTAGGAATTTTCTCAGGCCACCAGCAGAAACTCAAAAAACAGCAGACATTAACTTGAACTGATGGAGGGTTGCTTTCTAAATGCTAACAAACTTTTTCTGATTTTCTTGGCTTTATATTTTCTTTTGCTCTTCTTTGTATTCAGGTCTCAAAATACGTATTTCTTGTGTCATATCGCTTTATTAGAAATAATCTATGAGCTAATTTGTGTTGGGTTTTCTGTTTGAATTACTTGTGAGATTTTTAATCAATATGCTAACTAGAAATATATTCACAAAGACGTTTTCTATCTGTAGTGTCTAACGGCACTACATATGCAAAAAAATATATTAATAGAGGCCTTAAGGGAGAACATTTCTGAGCCAGTCTTTCAATGAGAGTGAGCGAAAAAGGTAAAGAGTGTCTGAATGTGCTTAAAGGCAGTTGAAGGTATAGATTGCTGCAATTGAAGGCTGTGCTAAATGTAGCTGGAGCTTTATGTTTAGAGGTAACAAAGTCAAATATGTGAAGCTGTGTGAGCTGTTTATACTTTTGAGTCCTTTTACAATTCAACTTTCAGATTCTCCCCAGGTAATGTGCACCGATCTGCAACATGAGCTTCTTTGAAATAAAATCATTCTTTACTCAGAAAAGTGTGGTGTGTCTGAGAGTTTTTGCACAGAGGCGTTTGTAAAGGCGACAAATCCCAGTAAATACACTCTTCGCATTCTCCATACTTATTGTTCCTGCTGTACATTGCAACATTTTTATGTGTCTTTCATAGTCTTTTCGCATTACTAACATAATTTATTTTTTTTCTCTTTCAACTTTTCCTTCCAGCAGTTGCCTCGGTGAATCATGTGTCTCCATTTAGTCCTATCCTTTGTCTCCACTAAATTTACTCCAACTAACTTCATGTAATCTTTCACCAAATCCACAAATCTGCTGTTTGGTCTTCCTCTCAGCTTCCTGACCTGTGGCTCCAACCTCAGGATCCTTCTACAGATATAATCATTGTCTCTCCTTTGAACATGTTTAAACCATTTCAGCCTGGCTTCTCTAACTTTATCCCCAAAACATCTAACATGAAATGTCTTTCTGGTGTAATTATTCCCGATCCTTTGTCACTCCCAAAGAGAACCACAATGCAAGCTCTAGTTTAGTCTCTAAACCATAAAATGTTGCTGCTCTCACCACTGCCTTGTACACCTTTCATTTGCACTAATTAGTGATGTTTATACACTAACTGTTAAGTTTATTTTTTAAGTGTCTCTTTTTTTTTTTTTTACAGAAGTGACAGAGGATTCCTCTGCAGAAAGAGAGACCAACCTGACAGGGAGTGTGAGGATTATAAGGTTCGCTTCAGCTGCCCTCTTCCTTACTGTGGTGACATAGGTAACGACAAGTAAATGTTATGCTGTTAAGAAAAATATACTTGTTTTATTCTTTTACAAAAATTCCAATTAGAATAGGGTGTGCATTTTTAATTTCTTTGTCCACTGCAGTGTGCTGGACCAAGTGGTACGATAGAGATGACCCCTCTGTAACCAGTGACTGGGAGAGTCTGGGGATTTTGCAAAGTGAAAACCCAGGAGAAATTTGCAAAGAGCCTCTGTACATCGAGACTGTTACCACCGACACCTTGACCCCGGCTATCTACACAGGGGAGAAATTCTTTGTGTAAGTTTCCTTTGAAAATAAGCATTCAACAGAACATCTTCCTTCCACCAACAATAACAGTAGATTTATAGGGGATGCAGCCTTTTTTTTGTTTGTATTTTGCATGATCCAAAACATAAATTAAGTACCACAAGCAAAACACAACTTATTAAACACGGTTGACATGTGAGTAACTATGACTAGTAAATTTTGACTGAATTCTCTGAAAAATGCTATTCATGAACAATTTTGTGTATATTTAAAATGTCAACAGTACAAAAGTTTGCCAAGCTAGAATCTAATAGTCCTGTACCTACTAAGTTTTTATCCTTTGCAGGTTTAAGAGACACTTTGGAACCAGTCTCTGATGTTACTAGCTATACTTTAAATAGATCCCCTAGTGCAGCTAAAACTGTAAATTGATCCCTGGACCATCTCTGGCACATCAAGACCACACAGGACATACAAGTTTTAGTTGTTTTTTTTTTACAGGGTGTTTAGTGAGTTCTCTTCAGGTTGTTTTGCTTCCAGCCACAGTTACAAAACTTGACTGTTAATTAATCATGTCAGGTCAAAATTGGTCTTTATATAGAAACTTGCAATAATTACTTTTCAAAATTGGACAAATGTCTTCAAGTACTGATCTAGGTTTTTCGGAACATCCCTATTTAGACATAAAGAATTGTTGACTCTACTTCTAAGCCATCTTGTGCCATCTTCACTTTCTCTGAACTGTTTTTTTCCAGCTGCAATCCGACAGCAGGTTTTGTTTGCCGTCAAAAGGACCAAATGTCTAGGACCTGCAAGGACTACAAAGTTCGGTTTGGATGTCCTTGCGGAAACCCAGCCGCAACTCTACCAAAATGAGAAAGGCAAAAGAAGGGAAACAGAAATAAAAAAAAATAAAGAAAACATGTCTGTTTGTATCAAAGAAAAAGAACTGACTTTGTATCGATGAGTCATTTTGAACTTAAGCAGAATATTTTCCAATTCTTTCTGACAAAAAATGTGAATAAAGGCCTTTGTCTGCTATGTTGTCTGTACCCAGGCTATTTGTGGTCTAGTGGTGTGGGAATATAGTCTTACTGCAAATAAAATACAAAAGCAAACCCCAGTTTCTGAGCAGGTTTCTGTAGTTTACTTACAACAGGATTGAAATGTAGAGATGCACCAAAAGATCAATAGGACAATTTAACAAAATTATCCAACCCTGGTTAGTGATTATGTGGTGATACATAAAAATTTATCTCATAAGCGACAGCACGGTGAGACAAGACTTCTGTGGAATTTGGAGGAAACACGAAAAGTGTAAGAAACGTCTAGAAGGGAAAATGTATTGCTTCTGTTTAAATCCATTTAGCCGCTACATTTCTATCTATTTGTGGGCACGTGACGGCAGCATTGCAAGCGATAAAACATGCTGCCTCTACCCATCTGTATGCGGTTGCCAGAAAATTGCACTCACTTTCTGTTTAGTGGCTAAACTTCTAAGTTGGGGGCGATAACTCTTCTTCACCTCAAATGCAGTGACAGCCAGCACGGGATTTGGCCTAATAGAAAAAAAAAAAAAAGAATGTGGTGTTAATTCAAAGCACAGAGCAAGAAGATAGCAGATGGAGGAGAATGAAGAAAATATGGAAAAGGAAAGTTTTTTAATTTCCTTTCGTTTTTCTTACATCTTTTTCTGCTTTGCTCTCCTCCGCCTCTCCCTCTTCTTCTACTGTTTGGCCAAGTCCATCGCTGGCTGTCACCCGATTTCAGCTGAAAATTTGGCCAATCAGAAGAGTTATCGTCCCCAACTGACAAATGCACCCACTAAACAGACAGTGAGTGTAATTATTAAGTGAGAACATAAAAATGGTAGAGGGAGAGTGTTTTGCCGCTTGCTCTGTAGACAAATAAATGGAAATTTGTCCACAATTAGAGCTATGTACTCTGTCGATTAATGCATGAGCTGTTATGATTGATTAATACGCTTTTTGGGCTTGGCAGGAGTGTGACAACATACAGGAACCTTTCTGTTAATATTGTCTGCTCAGAACTTGGGGAACTGCTGATAAAATCTGGAATCCATTATTGTAATACATACTTTAACAGCAAACCTTTAAAATCTAGCAGACACTGTTCAATCTTAAACAGGGAGGGAGATGACAGCGGATAACAGTACAGTGAATATTATAGTAAAATCCATTCAAAATAACATGTTATGCATGTATATATTTGTATACATACACATTTATATACAATATACATATGTGTGTATTCTTCAGTCTAATGGTCAAAGCTGACTTCATTCTTACAGTGAACAAGTAGTGTTTTTAAAAGATACGTGTAAACTTTTATAGAAAGAATTCTGCTAGAATTTCTCCAGCATGCTGACCCTAATAAGCCCATCTAGAGTATGAGCAGCATAATTAAAGTTGTCTTTTCTTCCCCAGTTAAATTTATTTCCATTTAGAGCATAATATAGTTTGCTTTCAGAGTAGGGCCAGTGTAATAATAACCTTCCTCTCTGCTCTCCAGCTTAAATAACAGCACCGCTATGGTTCGAGCAAAATTGCTCCTGGCGTGAGGCTACACTCACATCTGAGCTTGCAAACCCAGAATGCACTCACACAGTCTCACACAAGTGCACATAAACAGCGAGGAGGGCTGAGAAATACAAGATGATTCCTGCTACCTGAGCGGCTTCAACATTTCCTCGGGAGATGAGTTGTAGCGATAGGTGCCGAGCAGAAACTCTGCAGCACATTGCACAGAATGTGGAATGAGCAGAGACAACTTTTTCCTGCTTTCTGCTCTTGGAAAAGTGTGTGTTCTTTGGGTAGCTTGCCAGGCTTGCATTGCATCAACTGTTCTGGATTTGGTGCCATTTAGATTTCAGAATCCTCGCCGGTCTTTCAGTAAGGCTTTTGCAGAAGATAGGAAGTATGAAGGGAGGGTGAAAGGGGGAGGTAGAGTGGGTGCAATCTGCCGATCGCCCACACCCCACCTCCCTTCACCTCAACCAATCTATATCTACGCCGTTACGATAAAACTGAAGAGGCAGACTATGTCAGTGTGTGGTGAAATAAAATGAAATACACAAAATTGAAGAGCAACAGAAGTGTCGAAGCCTCAGAGCATTATGGCATTCTATTTTCTTCCATTAATCTCCCAATATTTCATGTCTGTGAAGACCTATTTATAGACCAGGACATGATTAAGTGGTTAAGCACTGTGCCACAAAGGGAACCAAGCTCATTTTCTCTTTTACTTCCTCTCTCGGTTTCTTTTTCTCTACCTACATCTCCTTCTCTCTGCCTATTCCTTCATGACTTCAAACACTCTTTTGTATTCTCCATTTTCTCTTTATCCCCTTGTATTCGTAAGCATAAACTACTTTTTTTTTTCCACGTCCAAGCTTACTTATTAGCTGTCAGTGAAAGTCTGTCTCTAAGGGTAGGGATAAGTCCTTAAATTCAATTTTTCCCCATTAGGCAGCTAGACAAAGGGATTAGCAGAAGTGCTAATTGTGACGAGGATATACAGCATGAATGACAACCTTGACTTAGGAAGATGAAGCTTCCTTCAACCAAGTTTTCATCACTCCGTCAAGCTGGATCAAGACTGAAAGGTGCCCAACGATTTGGGTACAGAGTAGGAGAATATCCGCAGAGGGAAACCTGCATGCAAGGTGTCCTTGAGTGGAAGTAGAGCACAGCGCAGGGATAAATTGTTAAGCTCATTTTAATGTGCAGAGACATGATTAATGAAGGAGTGGAGTGAAAAGGAGAAAAAGGAAGAGAAAAGAGAAATGACCTCAGCCAGCTCAAGATTGTCCTCTTTTATTTTTTTTTTTCCTACTCACACCACTCAGGGCATGCATGAGATCAGGTCTCTTCTTTAAGATTCCACACCCAGGCTCTACCAGCTGATCCACCTCCTGTTCTTTTTTTTTTTCTTTCGTTAGTCTGTTTTTGTTCTTTCTTTTTTTTTTTTGTCGAGGCTTACATGGCAGTATATTTCTGCAGAGTGGATCTGGCGCAGGGCTTAATGTAAATACTGAGGACTTCCATAACAAGTATTTGTCTATTTAAAGCACTTAAAGGATTTGTGTCAGAAAGAGGAAAAACACGCTTAAAATGTGAATAAACTGATTTTCTTAGACAGACAGGTCAGGGATAAGGTTGTAGAGAAACTTAAAGCAGGGTTAGACTCCAAAACAATATCCCTAGTTTTGAACATGTCAAAGATCAGAGCTCATCTCTAAAGATGAGAAGAGTACAGGGCAACTGCAAGCATCAAGACAAAGGACAATACTTCAGAGGCTGCAAAACAACAGAAATTTGGTTGAAGTTTCACCTTCCACCAGGACCAGCCTCATAAATACAAATTCACAGCAAACATTTCATATTTGGAATATCAAATTGAAAACCCCTTCTACCATTTCCTTCTATTTACATAATTTTGCATGGCTCCATATGTCTTAATCCATAGTTATTTGCAACCACATAACTACCGCACTATTTAAACATTCCTTTTTATCATTCCAACACATTTTGGTGCACCTCTTGGCAGCTGGTAAAAACCCTCTCTGCTGCAGCAGCCAGTACATGTTCCTTGAGCTATTTTTAATAAATCCCTAACCTGGTACTTTTGATCATTCTTAAATCCATGCGTCAAACATGCTTTTAATCGAAAGACACAAATTTAGCGTTTTTATGACGTTGTAAATTTGATTCACGGTGGATTATGTGCAAAACGAATGCTTTTCCTTCCATCATTGAGCAGTGGAAAACCAACTTTAAATCCCTCTTACCAGAGCGATAAGAGCCTAAAAAGCTATTAGAGCATGACTCCTGAGAGATGAACAAGACAAAAGATGTGATGCCTTTACGTTTATGGAAGGTGGGAGCACTACCAGGCTATTTTCACTCCAACGAGTCATATTAGTTGTGCCAGCTTCTGCCTTTCAGCTGCTGCTGTTGGGCACATTTTGTTTCTTGTCACACTAGCTGATCCCTCGATTAAAAACATTGAATGTTGAGAGGGTGTTATCCTTGTTCTGAGTTTTTGATCCTCAATGTCTGGGGTGGCTGCTGGGCCCAGTCGTCCCTTGCTGAAACAGTTGATCCCTGGATCTTTGTGGAAATGATTGCACAACTAGAATGGGTTCTTAGACATGCCAAGTAGGTTTACCTTGCCTAAAACCTCGTGGAGAAAAACAATTTCAGATCCAGATATCAGATGACTGCAAGGCGCTGTTCGGCCAGTGTTCCCTACTGACTACTAGAAACACGGTCTCAATTGAATTTAGCACAGTTTATAAATGTTGCCTCAGTTCACAATAAATGTCAAATTTAAATCATAAACTCCAAGTTAGCCAAGATTCAGCTGAAATATATTCAAGAAATTCAATGCAATACAAACAATAGCTTTGCCAGGAATAAATAGAAACCAAATCAATCAAAAAGATATATAGCCAGCTGGACAGACAGACAGGATGTACACAGCATGTAGTGGCAATTTGTATAAAGTTTTCTTTTAAAGCAAGGCCACCACTCAAATGGCAGCAATCTCACATCATGAACAAGGACTTGGAGACAGTGGAGAGGAACCACTCAATCTTAACAAGAAGAAACCTCCAGCGAGGCAGGTTCGGTATGGGAAACTGTCTGCCACAACTAGTTGGGTTTTCTTTTCTTAAAAAACAAAAATAAAACAAACAAAAAAAAAAAAGACAAATGAGCTAATAATAAGCATCAGGAGATTTATCAATCTATTTGTTCTCCATTCACATTGTCCATCTCAATCGCTCCAATTACACGGACTTAAGAAAAAAGTTTATTTGAGGTATCCTTGCAACAAAATGCAAAGCCCAGCGAGTTCCTCTGTTATTCTCCAGTTTGTTTCTCTGCAGGAAAGCCTTTGGCACTCACCAGTCCTATGAGGAAAGTCACTTTTTGCAAGCATTGCCAAGATTTCGACTTGAAGGCCAAACCATGAAGGCAGACAGATGCATCTGTCCACAGTCTCTCTGTTCTTCTCTTGGAAATCTTTCTCTCTTCCCTTCTTTCTCGCCCTCTCTCTCTGTCTGCCTCTCTCTCTCTCTCTCTCATATACACACGTACACACGCAAACACAAACACGCACTGGGGGTTGCTTCCTCATCGTTCACACAGAGAAATGCCCTGTAAGGACATCCTTATCCAGCAAACCAGACTCAGCTGGATGCTCTGCAATAACAACTCCAGCCGTCCACCATCCAATCAACTGGGCTTACTGCTGTGTGGGTGCGTGTGTGTGGGGGTGTGCATGTGTGGGTGTGTGTGCATGATGTCTTTTTCTAAGATCTGTAACCACAAGGCACATGTAGTATTTATTTCCCCAACAAAAACAGAGACATGAACAAGTCATATAAAATGAATATTGAAAAGGAAAATACAATTTATTATAGCTTATTTGTGGTCCATCGGGTTGGGGGTTCTGATAGGAGAATCCCAGCATCTCATTTCAAAAAGAAATTCTTCTGTTGAATTTGGAATGCATATGCTGAGAGCTAAAAATAGAACAAAAACTAATGTGAAAAATTTCAGCGTAGTGACGATTGACTGTGGCGGATTATGTTGCTGGAAAAGTTGAAAATGTTTCATTGGATGTTTGACTTTACTGACTGGCAAAATGGGTCAGTTTTTCAGTCCATTAAAAGTTTTAATTATTCTGAACTCAATCCGAAACTTAAACTACTTTTTCATACACTCATTTTTAACTTAATAATGTTGTAATTCACTTGAATTAATCATGTTCTCACTGGCGAAACATTTAAAGTGGTGTATAAAGATATAGAAACAAACCTTTATGAATGTGAAATAGATTCTGAAATCTAGATCTTACCATAAAGAAACATATGTAATTGTTAATTATGTTACTTGCAAATATAAGTATAGTTTCCTGGGGTTTTGATTTGTCAAAATTGAATGTCAGTCCTGGTTATTCTTATATAGGTTAAGGCAAAAATACCTAACTAGACTGGATAATGTATTCATTTAAAGTGTAAATTTTACAGATGTCTGAATCATTGACGCCTTAAAATTAACATCAATGACTCCAGTGTATTCATATTTATTTGTTTCAAATTAAAATTTGAACTCACCATGCATTTGCCACAAATAGGGTGATGATAGCATATAAGAAAATCTGCTAAAAAATATATATTTTTAGAAGTTTTCAGGTTTTATCCCATTTTCCGATAAGGCTGTGAAATTGTCTGTGAACCCTGAACTTAAGTGAAATTAAACTATGTCTAACTACACACTGGAGGAACTATGTCTCTCAGTTGTCCTGGGAATGGCTTGGAGGAGCAGGCCCAAGAGGCTGGGGAAAGAGGAATTTGGGGGAAGCTTATGCTGCTCTCCCCACAATCTAATCAAATCAGAAGGAAATAATAAATTAAAAATGTAAGACGATATTTGCTTTCAGCCCAATGTAACAAATTATTATATCTTATGTGTTACAGTTACTAGATGCAGTTAGTCAGCACTGTGCACACCACAGCCTGGTCAACATTATATCGCATTTATTACAGCCTCAGTAGTGATCAGAGATGCAGAAAACAATGTGGATCACTGGGCAGGCCCATGATCAGTGTGCCAGTTGTACATTATGTTTTGTAATCATGTTCTAAAAACAATAAAAGTTCTGAAAGTCTTTTCAATGAGAAATCAAAAAGTATTCCTGCAGACATGAATGCCTCCAAATCATATAGGTGGTTCTGTCATGTTTTCTTTTCACCTTCAATAATGTCCAGTTATTCTCCTGTTCTGCCACTCTCTTACTGGTGCTAAATAGTCCATCCTCACACTGTACTCTGGAACATGTTTGCGGCTGCATGACAGTGTGGACAATTCAGCTCTGGGCCAAATACAGGTGAGCAGTTAACCAAAAACTGTAAATGGACCTGATTCGGGGTCTTTTTGTCCACCACAACAGCTTGTGAGTTAGCGTGGTGGTAATGCTAAGTAGCATGTGTTTCTTTTAGACTTTCATCTCATTGGCTGAAACTAATAACAAAAGTATGTGAATAGCCCATAAATCCTAGTATGTTGATGATGAATGAGTTTCCCCCAACACCCAAAACAGTTAAAATTTACTCTGTAAACAAGATGAGTTCAAATGCAAAAGTTTACCATTTTAAAGTATTCAAAATTGTTATTTAAAGCATGGCATGGCTTCTTCATAACTTCAACTGGTGTATTTTACAAAAACAAAAAAATCACTATTTTCTTAGAAATTTTTTTTTTTGTTTTTTTTCCTCCATTTCTACTTTGGTGACCTATTTCCAGTTTTTCTATGATACATCACATGCTTCTTATTCTTAAAATCACAGTAAATGTTGAGACAAATTTTCTCTAAAAATAAAGAAAAACAAAATAAGCATAATATAAACATTTGATTTCTCTTTGCAAGTGTCCCACTAATTCTACACAGTCTGTAATGTATTTGTGATGGCCTATCAGTAGGCTTACGGGCAACAGATTAAATTTTATCATACTCCTCACATTTACGATATATGAATGTTTCTGTAGTAGTTTGAAGTTACAACTGGAACTTAAGAGTGCGGCACCCGAAGTAAGTCTGCCTAACTGCAGTTGCTAGAAGCAGGGATTTGTGGGCATTCGTCAGCACTAAGTGGAAGTGACAGTATGGAGAGAGGTCCTAATTACTGTCTCACTTGACTAATTGTCGTCTCTGAAGAATGTATTCCCACTGAGGTCCCAGGGATTTTTTTGAGAGCTCTGCTCAAGATATATAGACCTTCACCACGCTGTGTTCAAAGGTATTTCCACAAATGGTAAATGTAAATACACCAAACTGAGAACTGCTAGAGTGAGGCACAAACACTGCACTGCATTTGCTCGGACACATACAGGGGTAGCACAGCAAGAAAAAGGAACAGGGTTATACATTTTGTATGTGTGAAGAAAGTGCATGCATTCTGTTGGGTCTTGCCAATATGTCAAAACATCCTTAGCCACAGTCATCTTGACAAGATGTAATGAATCCATCTGTGGACTTCACAAGCCAAGGATGTTAAAATAACCTGTAGCATTCAAAATAATGCAGCAGACATGAGCCTTTAGTGCAGGCGCAACACAACTGAATGAATCTCTTCTTTTTCAGGGTCTTACCATTCAAAGTGCATCAGCTTTTCGTTTCCATGGTTTCCTTCTCTGTGCCAGTGCTATCTATCCACCAGTCTGCCTGTGTAAGAGAGCAAGGGAGGGAGTGTAGTGCAGACAGAAGGAGAGAGAACGCTTTTTGCAGTGGTTATCTCTCCTTTGCATAAAGTCCCCTTTGCATTAACTGCTCTGTGAATGGAGTTGGAATAAACGCACCAGCCAGTTCACACAGATGTCTCTGTGGGTTACAAGTGAGTGTATGAACTCCTCTAATTTGTGCTCTCCTTCAAAAATGACAGTGTGATGGTGGATGCAAATAAAAGATCATCCGTCAAACGACACAGGGGTATTTTCCTATTAGCAACAACAAACTAGAGGAGCAGGTTTCAGTTCAGTATTACAATGTGGCTGTCTGCCATTCCCATATCTCCCTGTTGTCTAGCCAGGTTACACAGAGTTGTTACATATTTACTGGTTATGGTAGAAAGAAAAAGTTTGGAGTTTATGACTGGTAGTAAAGATATTTTGTCATGTCCGATGGCATCTTTCTGACCCACATGCAAAATCACACTCTGCAGCAAGGAGAAAGTACAAGGATTTATTTACAATATGTAAGCAGAAGGTAATGACTGAAGGCATTCCTTTCTGGGACAGGTTGAGGATTTGTCTGGTGGAAGAGAGACAAGTTAGCAGCAGGTTTAGAGATGCATTTGACAGTGGATTGTTTCTTTGAGGGGAAACAAGCTTACAGTTCCTTAGAATTGCAAGGAATTGTAAGCTTCAGGTGGAAGGAGCAGTGAGAGGGATCTGGGTGAAGGAGATTGATGGACTTGAGTCTTTGAGGTTCAAGAACTGACCAGAGGGGAGCAAGCAGGCAGGTGGTACTAGAGCTGCATAAAACAATGTGGATAAGGTTTGTTCCAAACAAGTTCTTGAGAGCATGCAGGTGGCTGAACATGACGTGAGATGAGAGAGCAAAGGTATGTATGGCTGGAGATGAATCTTAACTTGATCTTCACAAAAACACTAAGTTACTCAAAAGAACACAGATGAGTTCTGACAGGTTAGAAACAACAGTGACAGATAATCATCCAGCTAGTGGTTGTGTTGCAGATCCTTATATCATCAGTGGCCGCACTACAATCAGGGCTGCTTACCAGCAGAGATCTAAGATTATCACACACACCCAAATCCTGACACTACCCCCCTCATCAAAGGCTGCCACCTGGTGGCCCAGACAAGCATGACAAGCAAGAAGCCTCAAAGTCATGGATCAACTGGGGAAAGAAGATGAGGGAGTGAGAAACCCAGGACCGTAACCCTCCTAGTCGAATCGGTACCAGATGCCCTTTCCACAGCACTGGACATCCATTATCCATCTGATTGAGAAAGCAGGGAACCTACCAATATCTCGAGCAGATGGAGGGGGTCTGAAAGGAAGGCACAAAGGACTTCATACCACAGGTTTGAAACATGAAATACTGGGTGGATCCATAGACTCTCAGGAGGCTTGAGGCGAACAGAGATGCGGCTCAGGACAGAGGTTATGTCAAAGGGACCAATGAACCTGGGGGAAAGTTTCTCATTAAAATATTTGAGAGTCGTGTCTCTGGTGGAAAGTCATATCTTTTGCCCAGATAGGTATTGAGGTGCTGCAAGTCTCTTATGGTTGGCCAGGTGGGGGTTTTGAGCTGCAGAATGATTGAGAGCAGTGATGATCTGCTTTCAGATGCACCTGCATTGGCAAAGGTGATGTTGTAACAGAAAGTTTCCATTCATTGGAGGAAAAATGTGGTGATTGATAACCTCGAGGAAATTCAAAAGGAGACAACCCTGTGCCAGATGAAACACAACTGTTATGAGTGTATTCTATCCAGAGTAACTCTGTGCTCTACGTGGCAGGATTAAAAGAACATACATAAGGAAGGGTGGCCTCAGGCTCCTGAGTCACCCGATCTGTTTGGTAATAGGTTAGAGTATAAAATCCAGAATTGAGAGGTACTCTGGCTGCAAGAACAATAGTAAACAGACTCAATAGATGAACAGGGGTCCTCACTCTGATAAAATTTCTTGGGGCTTCCTGTGAAGACAGAAAACAATGTTTTACAAGGAGCTGAGCTGTTTCAAGAGATTATGAGAGATTTTTTAATATAATGAGGTGACAAGCAATCTATTATAGTTAAATAGAGATGTATCCCCCTGGAGAATGGTAAGTCATTGACATATGTGACCATGGATATGATAGACAACTACATAGCTCTTTACATCAGGCCTCAAGGGCCGGTGTCTTGAAACACTTAGATGTGTCCCAGGTCCAACACACTGGAATCAGATTTCTAAATTAGTACCTATCTAAAACAAATAATGAGGTCATTATTTGTTTTAGATATGTTGAAGCAGAGACATGTGTAAACGTTGCAGGACACTGGCCCTCAAGACCTGGATTTGAGGTAGAAGCTATGTGTGCCCAATAAATGAATCTGGACCTTAGAGCAGAGGGAACAAAGAGCTGATTAGATGGCCCGGCCCCATGTTCTGACTCCGAACGTTGAGCCTCCAAAATCTAGTCTCTATGGATTCCATGAAAGGGCCACCATGATAAATGAAGTGGGATGACAGAGGCGACTGTTGGTTCATTGTCTGGAGAAAATTGTCAAGAAAAAGCATTGGGCTTAGTGCTCTTGGACTCCAGCCTATAAGACATTATAAAATTGAAACAGGAGAAGAAAAGTGACCATGGTGGCCGGCTCGGGTTGAGACAATTAGCCTCTTGCAGGTAGGCTAGATTCTTGTGATCCAAACAATGACAGGATATTTGGCTCACTTTAGCCAGTGTCGCCACTAACTTAAACCTAGTTAGATGGCTGGAAGTTCCCCATCTCCTATGTGATAACTTCTTTCTGCTTTTGTGATCCAAAACAGGGAAAGACCTCCAGCAGGACTCAGCTTAGCATGAATACCCATCTATTGAAAAGGACTCAATGTTTGAGAGGACAAAACAGAAAGACCAAAAACACAAATGCACATGTCCAATAGTACTTTCTATGTCAAAGAAACAGACAGAGTTAATGGGAGCATCAGTTCTTTCAATGTCTTCTTGGAGAGGCACACAGCTAAACAGATGAGCTGGACAGTAGTATAAACTATGGGATCAGAAAAAAGTATTTGTAGTTAGTGGCAGAAGTAGGCACTTGAAGGCATTCATCCAGGAGAGAGACAGAGTTATTCACAGAAAGACACTACTAGACTACTTTTTGGGAGAAAATGAAGATATTGACAGCAATATCTCAGCTAATAGTCCCGTCTATGTCTAAAGACCAAAACACTGGGCTGGGTGCACCTTCTGTGGAGAGGAAAAATAAGAAAGAATATATGGTTAGTCACAATAATATTTGAAGATGATGCATAATTGGAAATTATTAGGATAAAAAGCAGAGCAAGACAAAGTAGTTATTATGTTCAATGGCGTTTCTATAACATCATAGCTACAGAGAACAATCAAATTTATCCAATCCATTTTAACAAAAGGTTGCTCAAAAAGTAAAAGGTCTTTCATCTTCAAGTAGACGTCACAATGATCTATAGCAGCAAGTGAAGACAGAAGATATCTCACTGCTGCTAAATTACTTGCACCCAGAAAACACTGTATATTTAAACCTCTTGTGTTTAGATGACATGAATTAACTTTTATCACTACAAAACTTCCTTTCAGCAACATAAGGACATAAACATGTTGTTATTTTGAAATATAGCCAGGAATGTAGATTTTTAAGTATTGCTTTTCTTGGCTTCTGTAGACGTGTTTTCTCTGAGCTCAATAAGGATTCCTTTCATGCTGTCTAAGCTCTGCTGACTTATATGAAAACCCAGAATTTCTTCATAATTATGCTAATGGTCCAGATGGTAGCATGATGAGTGCCATTCTCTTTGATATTCACACACTTCAGAGTGCTGGTGTGCAGACCCACGCACCCCGACACAGGTTCAAAGTCAATGTTCACACCACCTACTTGATTCCATGTAATTACTTCGTTTTTCCTTTAGCTCATACAAGCGCCCTCTCCACTCTTAAATGCATTTGCTGGTATTTGTTAGGGGGATTTGACAGATCATGTGAAGTACAGCGCACTAGCACTTCAGCAAAAAAAAAGCTGTGATGACGAGTTCATTCAAACAGTTGCATTATAATTGGAATTTTGCAGGGAAATAAATATAAACAAGTGTCCAGAATAACTACTGCATGAGCCTACTTCGGTTACGTCTTAGTGGATATTTTAAATCAGCGGAGATTAACTCTCCAAATATAATTTAAATACACTGTGGGCCACCCGGTAAATACTGATAGGCTTTAGTTAGAGTGTTTCTTCATTCACAGGCAAGTCATTCACACTTAAACCTCACAATGAATGTGTTCATCCACACTTGGACTGCGGTGGCACCGATCAAAGAGCTTCTTTCACTTCCCCACAGGGATTAAATAGCCATCCATCCTCTCAGGGCGGAGGTGTGCTGCTGTACCTTTGCTTCCAGCTGATGCACTGGCCTATGAAGAGCTGGTCACGGGGGCGGGCACTGAGAAGGTGCATCCAGATAGTCTACACAAGAGCGACAGATATGCATCTTCTCGCTGCAAAGACATGTACAGCCTTTTTTTAAAAAGCGTTAAACAGATAAAAAGTATTATAGACTCTAAAGATATTCGTAAAAATGTCCAGCATCTGCAATCTATTTCCATGCTGTTCATATAGGAAGAATTCCTCACTCCCAAAAACTGAAGTTTGTTGCCTCAGAGGCTTTTAAGTTTAAGTAGAGATATTTGCATATGTTAAATATTCAATCCTTCCGGCATCTTCTGTCGACATGACAGATTTGTGGTTCTGCCAATTTTAACTGGTTCCATTCCACTCCTCCCACACTGCTGGGTAGAAGGATTGCTTATTGAAATTCCATAAAGGAGATTTTGACAGGGAATTTGTGAATGGCAACAAACATGAAGTAGGCCTACACAGCTGAGTGACTGACATTTATAGTCTGGAGTGCTGTTTTTCGGCAAAACATCTCCTGTATAGACTGCTTTATCTTTCCCAGATGTGAACACAACATTATAGGTTATTGTTTGCCTGCTTCGGCATCTAGAATTGCAATGTCTCTTTCAATAGAGCTCAATGATGAATAAACAATCAGGAACACAGCTATAGCGCCTTGCAAACATATACCCTTTAAGCTATTTTTACATTTTGTCATGTAAGGAACAACAAACATCTGTGAATTTTAAGGAGATGCTATATGATTGAACCAATGCAATGTAGCTCAAAATCTTCAAGCGGAGCGAAAATTGAGAATGATTTCCAACTTTTTTTTTTTTTTTTTTACAAATAAAAGTCTGTATCACATGCAGTTGGATTCAGCCCCTAAAATTTGATTCAACACATTAAGATACTGTGCACTATAATATCAGAGTACAGCTCAGCTGTGTGTAATTTAGTCTCAGTATAAATACAGCTGTACTTTGAAGGCCTCAAGGTCTGTAGTGTCATGAAGATAAAGTACAGATTGCACAGGTCAGGGATAGTTGTAGAGAGGTGTAAAGCTTGGCTAAACAACGTCTCAACAATATCCCAAACTTTGAACATCTGGGGGAGTTCAGGTCAATCTGATATTTAAAAGTCAAGAGAGTATGGCACCGTTGCAAACTTGTGACTGTTCATCTGAACTGACATGTAGGGTAAGGACAGAGTTAATCAAGGCCATTGATTAGAGAAGCAGCCCAGAGGCCCACTTTAACTATGAATGAGAAGTACAGATCCACAGCTCAGATGGGAGCTTGTTGACACAAATCTGGTCTTTACAGAAGGGTTGACCAAGATTTAACAGGTCGATTTGAAATTAGCCACAAAGAAGAAATTAAACAAAAAATAAACTTTTTTGGTCTACAAAGAAAAAGTCCCTGGTTAGAAAACCAGCTGTATCAACCTGAACACAACATCCTCAGCAAGAATGACAGGGTACACAAAAACAATCCAGTTAATCTCACTGACCTTGAGTTATTTAACAAAGAGTATTCACTAACATTTTGGACTCCAGATGTATAAAGTTGGGAGGAACATACTATAAAAACCTCCAAGTATGCTCACTACCAAACACTAGACAGAGCTAAATACATCTACATGTATTTAGCACGAGATTAAAATTTGTAAACAGATAAAAAAAAATGTACGCATGTATCATTTCTTACCCAGTGACTGCTGGAGATAAAGATTGAAGATGTTTCAGACAATGGGGTTTAGACAATGAATTAATCCTTTCTTCTACTTCAATAAAGCCCACTTAGCTTTGGAGTATTACAAAAAAAATCTAAATAAAATGCGTAACTTGTGGTTTTAACAAGAGAAAATGTCAAAATGCTTTTCTGGCTGTAAAAACATTTGCGAAGCACAATTTGGAATATCAACAACATAACAATGGTCACTTCTCAAACTGGTGATGAGCGTATGTTTTATCACCCCACTAAATTTTCTTGTGGGGGAAAAAAAATCTCCTCAGATGATAGTTTAGGAATCAGAAGAAGCTTTTCTGTCAAAGGGCCATGTGCGTACTTTGCATATTCGCCCATCTCACCAACAGTTCTTCAAGAGCTTGGCGCCAAGTTGTAGGGAGGCAGAGAAACTGCTATAAAGGTGGAATTAATTAGGTTTTCCACTCAATCTCCTCTCTTCATTGATACTTCATCCCTCTCTCTTTTCCCTCTTTCGCATTTTTCCTCTGTGGATAGTCCATCTCACTCTCTCTCTCTCTTCTGCCCTCTCGCTCACTCACGCTTTCCGTCTTTGTGGTGCGCGTTCACAGCACCAACCTTGGCTCGACGTCAGAGGCTGTGCAGCAGTGCAGTATAATGGGAGAGCAAGCAACACAGAGAGCCTCATAGGGGGGCTGCATATCGCTGCTGTATCCTCTGCTTGTCGCTCTCCAGTAGCCTCACCTACAGCCCGTGCCCGGGCTCCCCCTCCTCCACGCCGGATCCGTACCCTTCGACATGGATGTCCCATCATCCCTCGACCCCGAGGATTGCCGTTTCTTAGCGCAGTGAAGAGGGAGACGGACGACAGGAGGACGGAATTATGCCGGGATCGCGAATGGATTTGGGGAAAGCGCGAGTGACCATGCCGTGATCTTGCACATCCAGGGCCGCCGATACCCCTGCCTTTGCCCAACAGCCGTAGAAGAATCACGGGGGAATCAAGCCCGCCGCGCACCGGGGAGGAATTATCCACTGTGCATTTGCTTTGAAAACATCATGAAGATTACCTCCCATCATCTGATGATAACCGGTCTCGCTATCAGGTTCAACCTCAGGCTGATCCCGCTTCTGCTGCTGTTTCTTGGATACACTCGCGGGATGCCGCACGTTCTAAGATTTGGTGAGAAAACGTACAATCTGTTACAAAGTCTACTGGCCACATTGATCAGATGTCGGTGCGCTTGTCGGTTGCTCGTATTTTGAGAGGAAAATTTGAGGATGCACTTTGTAAAATATAACGTTTTAGTCATATGCTTTGCAACTTCACTTTACCATATAATATTTAGAGCTTAGAGTTTTATCACGACCTGAATTCATGGAGAAAATGCTTGGGTTTTTCAACAAACCTGAAGCCACACTAACTCTTAAAAGACCGTACTGTAATACTGTGTTAGTATGCAACAGTTCCTGGCTATTGACTGCAAATGAAATTCAAGCAGCACCGCTTTGAGGCATATATTTTCTAACAGGTACCCAGCCGGGCTTCCCCGCATCTCCTTGGCCCTTTAAACCCCCCCACTCCACAGCATGCCCGCTGCATTGAAGGTTTCAGATGTAAACATCATCCCCGGGGCTCTGAGGAGATACAATCTATCTGCGTCCTGTGGTGCTTTTCAGGTTTCATTCCACTAAAGCGCCTCTCATATAAAATATTCCCGGGGTTTCTGCGTGTACTCAGACAGTAATTTAATCCGACTTAGAGAATTTGCCTTCAGTTCACTTTAACTTTATAGAAACTGACAAGTAAGTATTTAATGTTGGCTGAAGTTGTCACTTTTGTATTTATCATCTCGTAACTTCAACATAACGCATGTGCGCGTAAAGCAGCCGAAATCAGACCTCTTCAGACTTCCCCTGGTTCCTAATTAGATCTCAGGATGGAGATGGAGAGGATCTTCTTGCCTCTCCATCCAGTCGCTGTATTTACGGAAAACACATCGGAGTTGCACGGAAAGCGGATGTCATCAAGTGTTGACAACAAACTCCCTAATATTCTCATCCACACCCCCCGTGGGGGGTCCTGCTTAAGAGTCAGGCGACGTCCACGATTGCCGCCGCTATGGCAACGGAAAGTGCTCTTCTTCCTGCTGCATTCTCTTTCCACTGAGTGGCTTCCAGTCTCACGTTTGCCTGACAGTCGCCCGGCATCAACTCTGGCATTTACTTAAGATAGTTTTCAAACAGTCCTTCGATTGGAGATAAAGTGGAAAAAATAAGCCAAATCAGGAACGTTACGCTTGATTTGTACAGTACATTGATAAAGTGGGGGGAGTGGGGGCCACATCAAGAATGTTACGCTTAAAAGAGACGTGTAGTTACCATTCAAACCAAACCGCACATAGAATTTTGCTAATACAATTGGTGTAATATATTCCAGAAATCTTTTTGTGTACATTTTGATCACTATTTCTGAGTGGAAACTGTGTATTTTTAGTACATAGTTAGACTAAGTGGTTAAATTCTACAAACTGTTATTGATTAATTTAATTTAATTAGTTTTTAATTCTATTCTATTCTGCGCTTCAACAGTCAATATTTGTTCATTTATATTTTATCAATCAGAAGAAAGTCCAAAAATTCCACCCTACACAGCTAATAGACACCAATACACGGTATTTAAATCTATTTAACAGGACTCAACCCAAAATTGTTTTTTTTTTTCTTTCTTGATATACATTTAAAACCCATAATCTCAGGATGACCAAACACTACAAAAATACATTTGGGGGGGATATTAATCATAAACCATACAAATAATTTATATGCTCATTTTACGTATTTGTTTTTAAATGTATTGTATAAAGGTGATTATATTGACTACTTTGCATTGGTAATAAATTCTATACAAACATTCAGATCTCAACTTAGCTAAAGTTGTTGGTTCAATTCACTGTTATTGTCATTTGCCTTGTGTATCAGAAAACAATAAGGCTGACGTGTTTATATGGAATCTATCAAAAATGGATACAACTTTAAAAAGTTTGGAAGAAGAAAATTAAGTTGTTTTCCAACTTCAACTGGTTATCTAACTGTGCTAATGCTAAAGTGAACTTTAGTTTGACAACTTTCTTTAGCATTTTCTTTTCCACTAACCAGTTCTTATGTTTTTGTTTCTTTTTATTATAGTAAGGACAAACTAAATAAAAAAAAATAATTTAACAAATTTATTAAACACATTTTTTAAACAATTGCTGGAATTTAACAAATATATTTAGTTGTTTACTTGATTTCTACTAAGATACACTGATTAAAATCTATTGAAATAAAAAAAAACAACAACATGTAAGGCACGTATTTGTTCAATTCTAACAGTTTCATCAGTGCACACCTGATTAATAATGATACAGTTTTCCGGGTGTAGTCATTAATGCACGTTATATGGAAAGGGTTGTTTCTGTCACAAAGCTATGTGAGTTGTTTTCCATGTTTTCTAAAAGAAAACAGCAAGAAATAATTTTTCATGACTAAAATATTACTAAAATTACTCATACAGATTTAATATGTATTCTAACAGGACAGGATGGAAGCATTTTCTCTGACAACCACAGCTAAGACCCACATTTTTTTAGCTATGGCATCCTCAGGACTAAGAAACCCAGAATGTTAGCAAGTTTGACATTAGCATTAGCACTGTTGCTATATTAGCTAGCAAAACTCAATGCGAACCTAAATTTTTGCTCCAACTCAGATAGTTTCTTAAACACGATTGTCATGTTAAGCTCTGTTGAGCTTGATTATATCAAACAATAAATCCATATCAGGCATATTATTATTATCATTATTCTCTGAGACACCAGACAACAAACAGGGATTGAGCAAACCAGCAACTTCAGCACAAAATCAAATTTTAAGGTACATTTAAGGTAGTTACTATAACAATGTAGTGTGGTTAGATTTGAGGCATTATTTATGATTCAATTTACAAAACATGTTATAAATACGCTTTATTAAGTAATTTGACTTGCTTGACTTTAGGACCGTCAAGAGAGGCTTTTATGGTGTATGTATGGTTTATCAAAGATTTTATGAAGCCAAACTCAATTTAAATTCACAATATTTTTATCTGTACCTGCTGTGCTGAACTTGTCGCCTCTGCTAAGCTTAAAAAAATAAAAAAAAATCCGCAGGGCATCTGGCATCAGTTGTGACATAGACATGACCAGGTGAGATAAGACATTATTCATGCCACTGCGATCTTTTGCTCTAAGGTAAAAGCTCATGCTTGATTCCTTTCCCCCTCAACTAGTTGCATTTAACACGGCTGGAATTGAGCTAAACCCTTAGCTTGTCTCTGTCTATGGTTCTGAAAGGAATAATAAAAAAAAAACAAAAAAACAACTAAAGCTTCTGTTCAGAACCAGGGACAGAGGCACATATGTTCAGCACAACTGCTTGTTGTTGAACAGTGCGTTCAGTCACGTTTTGTTACTTTTTTTAAAAAAAAAAAAAAAAACATGACGTTCGTGCTTACTGGTTCATTATCTAATGCTAGGGGGAGAATGGCGTTATTTGCATATGTGTGTATGAAGAATTCTATTGAAAAACCTAAAATGTACATGTCAGAATGAGAAGAAATGCAACAAAGAAAACCCTCAGGTGACGCAGGAGTCATTTCCAGAACCTTTTCTTGTACTGCAAGATGTGCTTACTCAGCAGGATAATCCCAGCTGCTCCTGCAGGAGGCCGGCTGAACGAGGAGGTCAGCTCCCCCGAGTCTGCTTGTTTCCTTCCTTGCCCCCTTGCTATATTCTGTCCAGACAGGCAGCTCGCATTGTGGAACTGCTGTTCTCTTGTCAGACTGAAATCTTTACACACTGTAGCACCACAGCCCAGTCAGGCTTTTGTATTCACAGCATCAGGCTCACTGGGGTAGAGTGACAAGTGTCAAAGGAAAAGAGGAAAATGAAAAAGAAAAAAAAAGAGAAATGTTTTTTTTGGACCACCAGCTGCAGGCAAGGTAGCAGAATTTATTCCCACACCAAATTTGATTTTTGTGTTTAATGTTTGTCATTTAAAACGTGGAAGACGCTCAGTGTGTAAAAGGTTTATAGAAGATTTAACCAAACACCCGGTAAGAGTAGATTTTCTCTTGGAGAGACTCAGATCCGCCAAGTAACACTTTGCAGAGCTGCTAAGGGTCGTCTGGATCCAGAAGAACATATCACTTTCAACCCGAGCAGTCACCACAATCAGAAATGCAGCTTTTTACTCATGCAGGCAGCTGAACACAAAATGTGCACTGGATTAATATGCAAGCTAAGCTGCTTTATTGCTCTTTTAACACTCTTCCTGGCAGAATCACTTCAGTTTTTCATGTGCAGCAATTATCAAACTTAACGTATAAAATTAATTTGAAAAAAATGGTAATTCAGGTTTGAAGTAAAGTTTGCAGCAGCCATATTCCTTAAATTATTTTGAAGAAAAAAAAGACCAATTATTTGGACATAGCCAATTTGAACATGGAAAGTCTGTTTAATCTAATACAGATGCACAGTTTTGATATACATTTCACGTGAATTCACACCTGCATAGTTTTAACTTTGTAAATTATAGCACAACATAATGTTAATCGTGTGTCTCTACATGTTTCTAGTTCACTTTATTATTTATAATTCTGTACAGCACTTTGAGCTGCTTTCAGTATGAAGAGTGGTTTATAGATAAAATCGATGCATTGATTGACTATTAATTCACTGCCAAGAAATTTTAAAATTGAGGATCACATAAAATTCTATTCTATTCTATTCGCACATGTAGCAGCTCAACATATTTGGTGTTAGCAGATACTGCTGTGTTATCCTGATTCTCATGTCTTTTAATTGTAATATGGAGGAAAAATATACAAAAATGTAGCAGTTTCTTTATATATATGGCCCTCAGCTTGCCAGTGACTGTGACGTTGAGTGATAGTATTATCGCTGCCATCTGCAAACAGCACTGGCAAAACCAATTTGTCTCTGGGCTGTCAGCTGCTGGTGAAATCATTGTTGACTCATAAATGCTCTTTCTTTCTCCACCCGTTCTGTTTACATTTTCTCAGTATAGACATATGCTGGATATATTTCAGACAGAAATGCAATCATTATTTTTCATTTTGAAGAAAGGAAAAAAAATCAATTATTTTCTTTCAGTCAACTGCCAAAAGACAAAAATCCCCTCTGGTGAAAAGAGAAGGTGTTTTTTTTTCTGACCTCCCTCACAAAGTCTGCACCATGATATGGGATCTCTTATTGCATTTCTAATTATAAAGAGGCTCCATCCTGTGAACTGAGTTGTGGCGAGGTTAAATGTTCAGGGTGAGAAAGAGTGGTGGGAACAAATTCAAGAGGAGCTGATCACTAATTGACTTTATTTGCTTTCGATTTCTGCCAGTCTGGAGTATCGGCAGGCTGGAGTTCAGTTCAGGATTGTAAGAATTATGGATAACACCCAGCGCCCTGGCCCGCTGCCAGCATGTTCACAGCGAACCCATTTAAATACGCACAAAGCTGCTTAAAATATTCATGTGTCACTTGGCCTCGCTGTGGCTTATAGAAATGTGAAACTATCTCTGCTGGCAAATGATTTCCATGGTTTAAAAATACCCACTGTGGGTTTCAAGAACAAAGAGGAGATCTGTCTCACATTAGCATGCAGCACCACACGTGGACTCGAAGCAGAGAACTATCTAGATGGATTTCTAAAACATGTTTACAGTCCCGAGTCTTTGAAGGTCTCGCTGTCATGCCTCGGCTACGAAAAACCTCGACGCTGATTAATTCTAGGGTGCAGATTGTTACCGTTTTGAAATGGCAAATATCCGTGAGGTATGAAATTAGTTTTCTTGCTGTGCTAAGAATTAAGCCATTTTTGCAGATTTACCAGTGTCATTTTATAAGATTATTTACATAGGAGGTTGCTTTAGCTGATTGACCTTGTCTGCAGCATAACAGCCAGATTTTGCATATCAAATAGAATACACACGAGACCCGTGCTTCTCCCTTGTCGTTGGCTTCACTCATGTGTTGGATTTAACTTTTCACAGCCTTTCACTCACTGTCATCATCGCTCATGAATTCCAGTGCTAAGGTTAAGGGTTACATGTGCAATTGTTCTCTGAACTGTCCCTTGAGAAGAGTGCCTTACTGCTTTGTCCCGCTTAAAGCTAACTGAAGGTCAGAGCTGAGAGCACTAGCATGGAAGACTCTTTTTTTTTGAGTGTGTGCATTTCTTAATGCATGCAGAACTGTCCTTCTCAATGTTCCTCAAAGTGAGATGGTGGCAAACATTGATGTCATGGAGGGGTGTAAAAAAAACAACAACAAAAAAAAAAAAAAAACTAAGAGTTTTTGTTGGGAAGGGGGAGAGGGGTTGTAGAGTGTGAGTGAAAAGAAAAACAGTGAGTGTTGAGGCCAGCAGATACAGAGTAAAGATAGATTAGTTTGCCTCAGAGCAGTCCACTCTCAGCCCACTCTCTGTTCTGGTCCGTTATTGCCGTTTTCTTATGGCTTTTCGCGAGGAGAGACAGAAAAGGAGAGAGGAGTTTGCTGTGGAAATGTGGTGGGAGGCCAGAAGTCATGCACTGCATCTCTGAATAAATGTCAGCGGAATCGTATTAAGAGAGCTGCAAATTTGCCTGCGACTACAGATACAGATGAGAAGACTTTAACAGAAGAGAAACACGTCGGTAACACTACTGTCCTTGTGGTTGCTTTGAAAAATTAAGCTGGGGATGTGTTTTTATTAGCCTTTATTAGCTGTGTGTCTCGACCAACTGTAAAATGGTGGAAATCAATACAAATCGAAATGCTGCTTAGGGGAATAATGAAAAAAGTAGAGAAAGAATCAGGCAGCGAAAAACAAATAAGCAATGCAAAGTCCCAGATGCCACCCTCTTTCATGTATCATGGGTTCCCATCTGTGGGAAAGAAAAAAGGTAAGCAAACATGAGAAAAGCAAACGTAGATGTGTACTGCAAGTGTGCGTAATTGCACCAGGAATACATTTCTCCGTGAATGATTGACAATTTATGAAGTAATCTTATTTCCCTGCAGTTTCTAATCAAGATAAAATCTACAGTTATCTGATTTCGTTCACTTTCAGCTGTTCTTAATGTTCTTTTAAATGTTCTAATTTAAATCAAACGGTGTAATGTAAATTTGCATTCAGCTCCCTTTTCTCTGATACCGCAGATAAAGAATGCAATTAACTGCTTCCAGGGGTCAATGAATGAATAAACAGAGCCCACCTCAGCATAAATATGGCTGTTTTGCGAATGCCTCATGTTTTTTTTTTTGTTACATTAGTGAAAAAATACTGGACCACAAAAACCAAGGAACAAACAATTTTTGTAAGAAGCTTAAAGCAGTGTTAGCTAAAGCAGTACTCCATTCTTTGAACATCTCAAGGAGCACAGTTACACCCATCATTCAAAACTAGAAAATGTATGGCACAACATTAGACTCACCAAAATGTGGCAGCCTACCTAAAACAGCAAGGAGAGCATTAATCAGTGTTGGAAATGTTGGAGTTGCCTTAGATAATGTTTAACATGAGCCTTAACACTGTAGCCTGAAAACTACTAACCTCATGTTAAATTGAGATTTACAGCCTTTTAGAGACATCACATTTTGTCCAAGTGTTGTTCGTCTATTTGGTAGTTAACAGCTACAACTTTCAGCCCTAAGAAATCTATGCAAAACCTCATATTTCCATATGAGGTTTTGCTCATATGAGGTTTTTGCTCATATTATATAATTGCTTTTATTGTTTTAAGCTTGGTCTATTTTTGAATAATAAAAATACAATAATAGTATGTGAAAGCAACTGCTGAAAGAAAACTGTCAGAGGTTTCAAAAGTTTTAAAATTTCACCTCCCAACAAGAAAGCCCAAAACATAAAGAAAGATCAACAATGATCAAAGCATATACATGTGTTAGGATGGACTAGTCAAAGTCCAGAAGGAAATTCAATTAAGAATCTGTGGTCAAAATTCAACATTGCAAAACACTGCCATGCTCCATTTTGATCTGATGGAGAATAAGCTACTTTGCAAGGAACGGGAAAAAAGCTGACTCTCTAGATGTGCAGAACTGGTTGAAATGTAGCACAAAAGATCTGTAATTGCTGTGAAAGGTGGTTCTGCAAACTATTGAGTCCAGGGGAAGAACACAAAGGCTCATTACATTTTTAGATGTTTTTTTGTGTGAAAGATGAAAAAAATGTTTTCTTCAATTTCAATTTTGTTTGCTTTACTTTTTGTTGATCTATCTCATACAATAATCCAGAAATATATTGAAGTTTGTGGATGGAAAGTGATAAATCTTAAAAAAAAAGAAAAAGAGCAAATCTTTTGCGGTAACTCCGGCTGCTTTAGGTAACTGTGATTAGTTTCTTGAGAAGAAACAATTGTAGCTTACCATCTCTCAGTTCTGAAACTGTACAATAGCGATAGGTGCAAGAGTGCATGCTTACTCTGTATTTGCTCGATTGAACTCTATTAGGCTAATGCATTTGTCTTTATAACCATTTACCTCATGGCGTTATGAATATGCATCAATTATTTATCCCCCTTTGTGTTTATATATACATCTTTACAAGTTTATATGTATATATCCATACCTATAGATATATACAAATATACACACAGACATACACACACCACACCTGTATACAAATAAATGCTTCCTGTAAACCAAGACATCAACATGTTTATTCCAAGCACACAGCCAGAGTAAACAAACCTGAAGCCACATGCACCACAAATGAAATCTCTGACGTCCAAACTGTGCGGGATTCTGAAGTCAATCGATTACAGAAAGCCCTCTGGCTCTCTATGTTAGACCCTGATCAGGTTGGGTTATCACTTTCCAGCTGAATAAAGGTCTTTGAAGAGGAGTGGCGCAACAGTCTAAAGGATAGAGGACAGAATTCAGGCTTCGATTGATAGAAAAAGCCCGTTGGAGGTGAGAACATTTCTCTGTGTGAACCAAGGACACAGAGAAATGTGCTCTGTGGGTGCACATATTCAGGCTGGATTTACTTAAAATTATGTTATTTGAATTAGCGTGGAGCTCCTTTGTCTAGAACACACCAGTGCTATGCATGTCTCCCCCATTCAAAGTTTTTTTTGTATTTTCATTTGTTTCTCTTTGAGAAGTTATGTTTTGCTCTCTGCTGTTTTTGTCTCAAAGTAATTAGTGGATCGAGATGTGAGAATAGAAATATGAAAAGAACAAAATGTTTCTTTTAGACAGTTAATGCAACCTTTAGAGATGATTCCAACTATATCTATGTGGGTAAGCTTAACAGTTTGATAAAGCTTCGACGTTATTTATTTGGCTCGATATTTTTGTTTGAATTTTGTATTTTTCTAAAATGACAAGTCTGCTGTGTGTTAATTTTTTTTATAAATAGATTTTGCATGAAGAAATGTACTGTGTAGTAACGGTCACAAATCACCTGAGAAAACCTTCCACACGTTTACCCATCTCCTATCATGAAGAAATGTTATAATGAAGAAATGTTGCAGTTACAAGTAAAACATGTATTTTTTACTTGTAAAAATACATGTTTTACTTGTATCAAATACAGATGTATAGTACCATATACATCTGTACCATATACATCTGTATATGGTACTATGTACCAACATGTCAAGTGCCTATAGGAATACCACCTACATGTGAAATATTTCCATAAATATTTCCATGTCTTACATGCAGAAATGTATGGTAACATTTTGGCCACAAGACAAAACCTTCCCATGTTTGTCATGTTTAAATGATTTTGTGTTGTAGTTTTTCCATGTGATAATTATACCACATAGTAAAGTATGAAACACATGGTAAAAACCGTTCACATGTGAAGTATTTTCCCACATTTCACATGCTTAAGCTGTGTAGTAACATGTGGAACTACTTTACGTGGGAAATGTTCTGCTTATATCAAACATGCATTTCTCCTCCTACACATGTTGCTATGCTTATTCTCCACTGTGTTTTGCTGTCATTGCTTGTGGGACTTGTTTGTCATAAATGAAAAAAGGTAAATTTTTGTTGCTGTTTTCTTTTTTCCATAAACAGCATTACAGCAGAGTAAAAATAAACTTGTTCAGATTGTTTTTCATATTGCACAAAGGATTTTGATCAGACATCAGCGCTGTTTTCTTTACATAGCCACCTATCAGATATATGTACAGAGATTTGGCCTCTTTTTCAACATGACAGAAGACTTCAAATTTTCTGCCCGTCAAGGTGTGTCTAAATGTCAAAAATAGTGAGATATTGCAGACAGAAGGTCAGGAGAAAGATTAAAGCAAACCTTTTTTGATTTTCTTCCAATTTCATCTTCATTGTCTTTCTTTCCCTTACCCTCAATGATCCTTGTTTACAGAGAACAAGGTGAGCACACTTTTTTTTTTTTGACGGGCTTCATTATTTGGTCTGTTCTTTTCATTCGTCTGCCTCTGGCTATTTTCTTTGCAAGAGTCACTCTGCAGGCCTCTTTCTTTATTCTCACTCTCTCTGCTGCTGTTCAATTGCTTGTGTGTTTGTAGAACAAGTGAGGAAAAATTGACACACCTTTGCAGCAAAAGTGTACCTGCAGCTCTGATCATGAGCTAGCTTCTGAACAACATGGGAGGCTGATGAACCCAGACCAGAAGCTGACATTTTCCTGCCCTGCGGCAGAGCGAACGGGGAGGGGAGAAGGGGGGGGGGGGGCAGGTGTCTGTTCAGGTCTAATGGGCCATCCATTCAGGGCTTTAATTGAGTGTCTTTTATCTGCCTCTAGTGACCTCTTTTATTCTCAATTCTTCCCTCTTCGTTTCCTTCGCTAATCCATTTTTTTTTGGGGCCCCACCCACCCATCTTTCCACGTTTCCCTTTCCTTTTCTTTCCCTGCCTCTACAGTTCATAATTTTCCTCCTTTCAGCTGCCATACTTCTGCTTCTCCTTTTCTAGTTTCAACATAATAACTGGAAGCTTGTTGTTTTCTAAAACCGTCTGACAGGTTGAGACGAGACAGTATGACGATGACGACATGGTGCACTTTCAGCATCAAAATCATGTCTCCTTTACTATTTTTTTTTTTTATGCCCATTTCTATCCATTTGTCCTTCACTGTCCTTTCGCTCCCTTTGGCTTTCGGCTTGTCTCCTTGTCCGTCCCCTACTTTATTCTCCCTCTTTTTTCAATCAAGCCGTGCTCCTGTCTGTCCTCTGGTCTTAGTGTGCTCAAAGACAACGACATAAATCCTCATTTGACACGCACAGTGTAGACTTCGATTTTTTTTTTTTCGTGGTGCCTTCAAATCCTAAAGAAAAAGAATACAATCGCAACTATAAACTGCAAGTTTTGCATAAGGATTACACTGACGATACATCTAAAACACATTTGAATATGCAAATCTTTGTGTACGAAGACATTTGTCTCAGAACTACTTCTCCAGTGCAGAAACAGTTCCTTGATGAAGACTTCATACCTCTTAATACATGTTTACATTTTGTACAATCACAAACTTCAATGTATTGCACTGGAATTTTGTATGATAGAGTAATGCATAGAAAGCATTATGCAGTAGAAATATTTAAAAATGTATTCAGTCTTTTACCCTCAGAAGTCTCTCTATTTCGAGTCACAAAGCAAATCTCTGCTATAAACATAATGGTGCAGCATCATTCTGTGGGTGTGCTTTTGTCAACCCAGATGGGAAGGCTGGTCTCCATTCAATTTTACTGAACGTCAGTTATTTTGCAAGGAACCATTTTAATGAAATTTACCACAATAACTGCAGTAAAAGATGGTTCTACAAAGTAATGAGTGATGGGGCTGAATATAAATGCAACATTTTTCCACCTTTGTTAACATTTTTTGAAAACTATGTAGAATATTCTTTTCATAAATCAATGAGTTGCCTATGTGCTGGTCTATCTCCAAAAATCATAGCAAATACATTAAAGCTTGACGTAAAGTTTCACATTCAAAATGTGAAATGATTAAAAGGATGGAACTTATTTTGAAGGGCGCTGTACCTTTGATGAATAATAGAAGCACCGTTTAAATTAAATCTCTCAGTCACAGTTTTAATTTTGCGCATTCATACTAATATCTAATATTTATGGAGCACGTTGTGTTTTAAATGCTACATCTAGAGCCTATAAAAAAATTTCCCACCTCATGTTCATTACCTAGATGAAAACTAATGATTGGATGGATCTATATACATATGAAGATTAAAGATTATACTAAACCGATTAACAAAACCTTTTCATTCTTCCCTTCTCTCTCCTTCTACCCTGTAAAAATCCTGCTGTGAGAATTAAAGAGCTGCCTTCTGAATTAATTCTTGACCTTTGGCTCTAAAGGGAGATAACATCTACCCCTCTACATGGAAGAAAGTCTAATTTTACAGACATTTTGATCCAAATTACAATAGAGAGTGTAATACAGGGCCATTTTAATGTGCAGGAGAACAGAGAATGAGAACAGGAGCGACAAAGGGAGCAAAGAGTACAATAGAGTCCTATATAATTTGCTTTGGCCTAATTGCAACAGCATAATTTGAACTTTTCAGCTTCATGTCAAGGTCTGTTAAACATATTTATTAGAAACTTCTTATTGTAAATCTATCCTGTCATCCTGCTGGAAAAATGTGCCTGAAGATTCTACTTTTTCATAGCATAGAGACAACTGAGCTCCCCATGCTTAACTTCGCGAGAGTTTGTTTTAAGACTGCAGGATCACTGTTTGCAGAGTCCTTATCCATATTTATTTTGCTGAGCGATGGTGCTCCAGGGTCTTTGCATCCTGGGATGCACCAGACAGTCCATCCTGCCTCACACTTCTCATCTGCAATGCCAATAATGGTGATTTTATCGCAACAGGGGAAAGTGATAATGAACCAGCGATGCACATGCATAGTCACAGTATTCTCCAGGTTGGATTCTTCTAGCCTGCAGTGGATAATTAGCATCTCTCACATGTGCTTAGGCTTGATTAAAACTCAGTTTACAGTGAGCAGCACTGTGAGGTTGCCATCTGTCACCTGCAGAGGCCACCCTGTGATGTGCTCTTGCCTGAGAACGCTGGTTGGTGTGTGTGCGTGTGTGTGTGTGTGTGTTTTGATGAAGGATTGAAAAAGATGAGGCACAGACAGAGAAACGACAGGAACGAGTGAGGCATGAAGCCATCGGAAGCATTCTATTAAATAAGAGTTCCTTCTCGCTCCCAATGGGCTGTACATTAGAGCCAATGCACATATTTTCTTCTCACAGCAAAACCCTTTGACTGCAGTTCTGAGGTTTTTATTTACTTGAACCATATCATAAGACTGCAGCTTAGGGAATACGTATCTTTATCGTGAAGTGATGTAAAAAGCGTGAAAGCTTCAAGGTTCTTAAACCTATTTTTTCCAAACAAATGCATGTTTGCTGAGCCCTCTTCATTTTTCTAAAACAAAACATTTCATCCCACATTTGTAATAAAAAGTTCATCAAACTTTAATGCCACATTTATATATTATTGCTGAACACTCATTTGCAGTGTTATTTATTATGGTGTTAGATGACTGAGGTTGTTGCATATAAAAACATCCCGTTTCCATAGCGATGCCTTCTGGATTTAATGTTCTATCATAAAATGTTTGGGCAATTGAAAAAGACATGCAGAAATGAAACCCCTTCCATATGTCAGATATGGAGACAAGATTTCTGAAGTGCCCTGTGGAAAAACAACAGAGAGGAAATATTTATTGAGGCTTGACTGATTTTCCTGAGGCACTGCTGCATTATGCCACCAACCGGAACCGTGTTGTTGTTTCTCTTTTCTGTTAGATTAGAGCCACTGTCTGGGATTTTCTTTTGTTTGCTCTGTGTGTTTTTCGGGAAAAATTGTCCTTTTTTTTATGAAATGGGTTTTAGTTCGGAAGCAAGACATTTATTGAATAATGGTGCAAGTATACCAAACAATATTGACCGAACAAATACTCTTTTAGATGATATTACCTCTATGTTTATTATACTATGAAACTTATTATAGATGTTGAGTATTTGCAATAAATTTCCTTGCACAGTAGTTAGATCTTTTTTTTTTGTTTTGCTTACTATTTACTGATGCAGAGTCAGTCAATTTAATTCACAGTGCAACAATATAACCAGGGGTTTAAAATCAATCGAATGATCGGTGTATCTCAAAATAATAATAATAAATGAGATTTACAATGTTTTCTGCCACACATTTGTTTTGTCACATCGTAATATTACACACACTAAAAACTTCATTCGGGTCGTTTTTTTGTTGTGGGAGGAGCTTGTGAGAGCTGTGATTGGCTGGTGGGGAGGAGTTTGTGTAAGACGTGATTGGTCATTTGAGTGGTTTTTGAAACAGTCACAACGTCCTACCTTCCATTATTGTATTATTGGAGACTTTTTGACAGAAACACGTGAAAGCACCAATTGTACTGGAGTTACAGCAGCAGTAAGTGCTACCGCGATTCCCTTACACCTCCCAAGCACTTATGGTGGTCAGTCTGAAAGCAGCATTGTGGTGCAGCAAACCCAGCCCTCACTGAGAGCAGACAGGAGAACCACTAGATTCTGTTTTCATATTGCAAATGCGATTTAAATATAAATTATGATGTTGTACGTAATTTATTTTTTGTTGCGTGTAAATAAATCCCTGCTTTTGATTCACACAGTCACGGATTCACCTCCTCCACGGTGTGTGCCCCTGATAACTGTCTTTTGGTTAAAATCTATGTAGGTTCAGGCAAGGTCTTTACTGCACATAAATAATTTCATAAAGTTCAATTGTAGGGTTAAACATGTTCAGAGTATTTTTAATCACTTGATATTTCTTTCTTCTACTGCCTGGATTCACTTAACCAAATGTGCAAATTACATTATGATGTTATCTAGTGACTTCTAGCGTCTTTTAGGACAGCCAATAGGGTCTTTCCTTGTTGTGGAGTTGGCAACGTGACTGCAGCGGCCCCAATTTGGACTGTTTAGTAGCAACAATGAAAATATTTAAGAAATATTTATTTGTAAAGATTGAACAATATATTTCCAAAATGTCTTTGTATCCCTTTAAACAGATCCACAATTAGTTGAACACGTTGGCCTAAATGTGTTGTAGTTTGCTTATTAACTTAAAAATTGCTGTTTGTGATATGTCAAAACTCACAATTACTTCAAAAAAATGTGTTTTACTATATTTTTCACACATGAAGGTCGACATTTTTTAAACTGCACAATAGTATTGGAAATGTTGGCTCTTTTCAGAGAGCTGGCTCTTGTGTCTCGGCTCCTAAAGAAGAGCCGGCTCTTTCAGCTCCCAAATGGCTCTTAAATTATTATAATCTGCATCCCCATATATTAACATAACTTGGCAAGTAGGAATACTTTATATGATAAAATCTTTTGCATTCAATGTTCTCTAATGAGAAGCCTTACAGTTCTTTAATCTTATGTATTTGTTCTGTTATGAAAGCAGACATCCTCACTTTTGTACAATATTTTAGTCACTTTTAATTTTTAACAAAAACAAATGGTTAATTTAGTTGGAATCTGTTTTTGCAGCCTATGAAAAATAAATTCATATACTGAATTCCTCAAATCAAACAAATCCATAATAATAATAATAATAATAATAATAATAATAATAATAATAATAATAATAATAATAATAATAATAATTTATTATAAAATAACAACTTAGATCTTCAGTGTTGGAATTATTAGCTTAACTATCCAAGCTGAATGTTAACCTTAAATTTAATTACATGTTTAAATATTAAATAAAATCAGCATTGTTATGAGTAGGTTTAAAACTTAAATTTAAGATCCATGCTTCAATCAATATATTTGGATTAGTAGAATATTTCTTTGATACAACACCATCAGTTGAAGTAAAATAATAGTCTGTATATATTATGTTTTAAAAAACAGTCCTGATTAGTGTGCAAATTCATATCTACACGGTCAAAGTATGTGTTTTAAAACTCTCTGTGACCTCAGGTTCTCCCAGAAAGAGGCTAGTAAATTTGTCTCCCTGAGGGCGAAGATGCTCTCTGTGTTTAGATAAAAACTCTCGGTCTCACTCGGAAATTTAAAGAAAAGTTGTAAATTTGATAGCAGCTTTTACATGGTTTGCACTGACCAACGGTTCCCACAGTTGTAAATCATCCTCCTCTCCGCTAGGGGCACACCCCTAATTTACATACATACTCTTTGTCTGCTATACGATGCATTGCGTGTGTTTTATGTTGTCCATTGTTTAATAAATTGTGATGATTGTTGAAGTTGAACAGCGATGGCTTGTCTTTGTCTGGTTCCAATTCTAAAACGGGGAAGGACAGGTGGAACCGCGGACTTGGGAGAAATGAAAACGAGCGGGAGGTTTTTTCCCATGTTTTTCTCTCAACATCAGCCAGATGCCGCTTCTCTTTTACAGGTTGCAGTTATATTTATGGGCTTTGCGACACATTATCCTCACCACTGTCTATTTACTGAGGAGATGGACTCACCTGACAGTTGTGCCATTTCCCCCTCTCTGCTTTCACATAATGGTATGACCCAATATCCTCACACGTAGTTGGCTAAGAGACCGCCATGCTAATCGAAACATTCCGTCGTGAGCAGGCTGTGTTCAGCGCAGCCACTCAAAGAGTGAGAGCTAAGCAACAAAAGGGAATGAAGTGGGGAGACGGTGTTCTGAATGAGAAGACCAGACTAGAAGCAGGAGTAACAGACCAAAGACCAGACTTGACTCAGAGCTACTTACAGAACTACTTACCGGATCACACAGTCCGATCAGAGGTACGTGTCATTCATTGTTTCATTCATGAAGCTGAAGGTGGCAACAGCAGCACAAACACCAGCTTTTGCCAGCTGTTTCTTCTTCCTCCGCTTGATCCGCCTCATTTTCATTACATCTTGTGATTTCTACATTCCCATCAATTTCAATGCGCTCTGTTTCAATTTGAAAAGACTTAATTGCTGTTTTGGCTGGATGGAGCTAGCCAATCAAACCCAGTATATATAATTTACCCAGAATGCATTGCATCTTGAACAACACGGTGACAATACTTTATTAAAATTAAAAAAAATAAACAAAGCAGTTCATTGTTTTTACATCTAAAATACATATTTCTCAAATAAAGGCGTTTGTTACAACTAATCGTTGATCCCTTTAAATCCAATTAACACGTTTATAAAAATATATATATTTTTCCATATTTGTTGAAACTGTCACTATGTGGAGACAGTTTGGTATGAGACATAATTTGAGAAAAAAAAACAAATCAAACTTCTCTGCTGTCTTGCAGTACTCTCAAACTAAAAACAACCAATCAGAGCCCAGATGTGGGTCTTAGGTTGTCAATCACAATGTCATGTGACCAGCTGATTTCCCCCCCCGCCCCCACCCTTCCCTGTACCGCTACAGTTTGCCAGTAAATGCTGTTGTGAATGCTCAGGCTAGTTAGCGTAGCCACCAATGACAGCGGATAAACGGTTTTCCTGTAATGGTAAGTTGTTTTTCTTTCATTTACACATTTAGAAGTGTGTGTGAGAGTGAGTGGCAGTGTTGAGACTTTCTTGCTGGCTCTGATTGGTCGTTTTTGACTGGGAGCGGTGCATTTCTTCAGAGGTCAATAATAGCTCAGGGAGGGGGTGGTAGGGATCTGCCTCATAACATACTGTCACAAAATGGTGACAGTTTTAACAAACATGTAAAAAACACATTCTTCATAAAACTTAAATACTACAGATTTAAATGTTAACCGTTTTGAACTGCATATGTAATATGTTTTAGCAGCTAGCTTTGCTGCAGTGCTAATGCTAATGTGCTTGCATAAACAGAAATACCAACATAAAAGTTGGTTTTAGTTAATTTATTAAATTTTTGGCAATTCTTTGCAAGAGTACTATTGCTGTATTACTAGGTTTTTGGTCATTTAATCCATTCACCATTTTTTACCATTCCAGTTTACCTGACTTTCTTGGCAACAAAATGTTAGGCATTTGAATGCATCTACCATTGCACAATGAATCTACCACTTATAATTATTTTTACTTGATGGGGGGGGGGGGGTCTATAGGCAATATTTTGTTTGCCGCCTGGCCTAGATTAGATCAATGCAATTTTGAAAGCAAAGTTTTCACAATTTAATTAAATTATGCATGACATTTGAACATTTTTATAATGATTTATTCTAATTCATTAAAATACTTGACTACAGTAAAAAAAAAATAGTTATGAGTCCATGGATACCAAATGTAGATAAAATGAAAATGTGTAGAAATGAAATGCAAAGAAAGTTGTGAGAAGTTGAATTGATAATGAGACCATTTTTTAAACCAACTCTGCATTTTAAAACAAATCGTCACCAATGCTCAGTCATAGATGTTTGTATGTGTCTGAAAGGCACACTTTATACGTGGAAAAGCTTTTTTTTTTTATAGGTTTTTGCAGAAACCATAAATTTTTGTTTTATTTTAATACTTTAAAACAAATAACCTAGCCTACTATCAGGAGCACTGTGATATTGGCAATACCTCCTTATTAATGTAGAAAACAGTTTTTCCTTTACAATATTAGTCTAAGCAATTATTAAAAATGTGTACAGACATATCGGCTGAGTGCATCTACACAACATAAATTACATTTTGTAACATTTCTATGCATTTTTATGGAAATTAACAACTGCACATATTGCATCCTATGGTTGAACTCCTGAACCTAAATGTCTACTTGTGTTCTGATTATGCCTCGGTAACATCATAACATTTTGACTTTAAAGAGCTCATCTAATCTCGAGAGCAGCCTCGTATTTCTGTGAAATCTGTGTGTCCGCCTGTTCCCTTCGCCAAGCATGTGCTCTTAGCACATATGCATCTTATTTTCACAGCAGATAGGTTTTCTTTTCAGTCACATTTGCAATTCGAGAGCTGAGGAGGGCTTGGAAACCAACAGCACACAGAAGTCATTTAGGAATTCAGCAATTCAAGGCCTGTGGAAGTGTGTACTCACAGTTTGGTTCAATTAGTACAAAAAAGGGGTCCCTGCTTGACAAATTAGCACACAAAATGTCAGCTGGTAGTTTAGCACATCCACAAAGAGTACTTGCAAATTAGCACATATTTTGAGGAGGGAGCTGGCACGTTATTATGAACTGAAAGAGCCCAGGAAATTAGCACATCTGTTGCCAAAGCTGAGAATTAATACATGTTACACGATCACAGGTTTCCTACTTGGAGCCGGGTCAGGAACCATGGCCATGGCAACCATTTCTAATTGAGGATTGTGTATGTGCTCATTATAAGAGATTGATGAAATTGATCTTGTGGCAACGAACAAGCTAATCATTACACAGAGTGCAGCGGAACGCAGGTATCCCTGAATGCTGCAGGCGTGCACTCTAAATTCCCACATCAGTCACATTTCCCCTAGACTCAGTTGTTTCTTATCCGACAGATTTGTTTAGTCTCAATCATTGCTATGCGTGCTCATGTGTGTTCACACTTGCACCGTCAAGTGTGTGAGTCAGCCTGAGGCTTAGCGTCCAGCAGTGGCAGGTGACAGTCCACTCTAATGTCAAGAGGCTTTAGGTTGGCGGGATTAATTCTGTTCTGGAGGAAACACTCCCCGACAAGCTAAACAAGGTCTAGTCGGATCATGCCATGTTTAGTTTTCAGACTGTATCATTTGCCCTTCAACTGATCAATTTCAGACATTGATTTACTGACTGCATCACCCTTAGTTTTCAGCATTTTATAAATATTGCAACTGTTTGATTCTTGGTGCAACATTGAATGCAAGCGATACCCTGGTCACCGGCTTTCATTTGTTTGTGTGTTTTACTTTATTTTATGTAAAGCTTTCACTACAGAATGCCAGCCTACAACACATTTATTAAATTATTTGATATAGAACTTCAGCCTTAAATCTTGAATTGATTAGTATTTCCCTCCCATTGCCCTTCATTCTCTGCCACAACCTGAAGTGTCTAAAAAGTAAACCGTCACAGTTATTTGTCTAGACGAGGCGGCGGGCAGACATTCATGGTTTTCTTTACCACTTTAAGACTAACAATTCAGGAATACTTCTAATGGGTCAGAGCTGCATTTTGCAAATCAACTCACAATTGTAAATGTTTTCTCATTTAACATATTTTTAATGGTGCTATTACAATTAAATGTCCCCCTTGACCTATTCATTATTGCATTTGGTATGATTTTCAATACCAAGTATAACATTTGCACAAACACTGTAATTTTGACATCATTAATATTGTTAAAGAAAAAAAAAATTACCACAATGACTACCATTATAGTGTATAATTTGGCGCATGCCAATGTCTGAACAAACAAAATAAATAGCATTACTTATGACTGTTTAAACTACACCAATTAACAACAACCTTATAAACACCCATCTGAGCTGCCGTAAATCCTAACCCTTTGAAGTATTGAGTTTACCAGACCCCGAAGGTCTCATTGTTGTTATCCTGCCAGAGCCATAAGGAATAATGAGTCAATAAATGAAAGTCCTGTGTATGCAGCAATGCTTTGGATGCGGCTACATGAAAAAATATCATCCATATGGATGGGAGGAACCAAGGTTTCTCAGCAGAACATTGGATGAAGCATTATACTATTGCTACCTTCTTTCCATAATCTGCCTCGGTGTATGTTCAATAAACTAGAAAATTATTGAAACGCTTACTCGTTTCTGTAACTTGGCTTCCTCAGTAAAACATGTTAAATAGATTAATTAATTCACAAAAGTTAAGATTAGAATATTATATAAAATCAAGAAAAATAACAATTTGGGCTTAATGAGAAGTATGTAGAATACTTCTTTAGACGAGGTATTCTACATTCCTGATGGAACTGCGTGTCTTCTGAGCTTATCATACAAACTACGTCCCAGTACAAGGCTCCTAAGAAGTAAGTAAATGGCTTAATGGAGGAGCATTATTGTGATGACTTCCTTAAGGCGGCGTATCAGAAAAAGCTGGAGCTTATCAAAGAGATAGAAGCCAATTTTATGGTGTCAAACTGTGAAGATTAAATTGAAGTTATGTTGGATGTATACAGTGTTTGTATAACAAATCAAGGTATCATAATTTCTTGATTGTGGTATAAAATCTCTGTACCTGGAAAATACAAAATACCCCCTTTAAGATGAATAATGATCAGGCTTCATAAATCAGTTCTTCATAACTCTGAGCCAGCTGCAGACTTATGATTGCCAACGACTTATTTATTACTGGTCACTTAACCATTAATTATTGCTTTAATAATCCTGACTTTATTTATTATGTTCATTGCGATTTTATTATGTCTTGCCAAATTACTTAATAACCCAGCAACCTTAAAAATAGAAACCAAAGATTAAGTTGTAAATAATGCATAGTAAATGAATGTTTAATGTGATTAAAGATAATTAATGGCAACTTATGGAGAAACTTATCATTTTTAAGAATATGATAAATTGCTCACCTTGTTCAATTAAGTCCTTAGTTATTTCTGGCATTCCTCTTTAATTATTTTTCTGGTAAATTTCAGGTTCATTTAGGTAGACTGAAATAGAAAAAAGCATCACACCACAAAAACGAATTACAAATGAATGCATGTCAAGCAATGGCACACAGAGAATTGAAGGGACGGTTTTCTGTACAGTACACCTATTATTTGGTCTGTTTATATTAAGTACAAACGGCACAGGTGAGTGTCCTGCATACCCTGTGCTCTGCCCAGATATCTGGGGATATATTTTCAGGTAGAGAGAGAGAATTGGCCCCTGTGCAGCACAGAAAGGTCACTCCACCACTCTACCAAGGGGAGCATCAGATTAATGACCGGGGGTGGCAACTCTCCGCAGGCCTTCATGCATCATGTCCCATTCACCGCCAAACATGTCGGGGAGCACTCCCACTGGGAATTTCAGTGATATTTATGGAGCGTTCCCATCACTTTTGCCTTCTGCCCATTGGCTCTGAGTACTGATCCCCGCTTGTTGAAAGATGGAGGGAGACAGAAACAGGCCATGGGGGTGAGGGGATAGGGGTGCGCTGGGTGGGCGGAGGTCTTCGAGCCCCTAAGTGAGAGACGTCATGCCCATACCTGGGCCAACTGCCTCAGGCAGCCACCCTGCAGTCCACCGCCCTCCTGCTGCTGCACCATTGGTCATGGAGTCAAGTTGTTCATATTGTCACAATATCCCCCCTCCGTTACCAATCTGGTGCTCAGATTCCAAAACTGCCAATACCTAGATGCCATAGCATAGATGAGTCACTATGGCAACATATCTGAATCTCATCGCTCATTGTACAGAGCAACCTTGGGTGGAAAGAGCGGGCTGGATTTCTATTCATTGGTGTGTAAATAACCCTTTTTTTTCTGACGCCATTTTCTCTGCAAGGACTCAAGAGTGCTCTGAAGTCACAAAAAATGGCCTCGGCTTTAATAACTTCTCCGAACAGCTTGTGAACGAAAAAATGTACTAAAAGAAAGTGAATAGCATTGATATTTGTTATGATTGCATGTGAAGGACATTTCTGTACACAAAAAGTATTACACAAAAACCTCATTTTCATTTAGCAAATATGTGACAAAGTTATTTATGAGGTATTTAATATAATAGAGAATTTTAAAAGGGTTCACAAAAACGAACCCTTTTAAATGCGACTCTTGCTTTGCATTTTCATTTTGACTTTCTGCTTATTTTTGATGTTTTTACTCTCCACACACACACACACCCACGCCACTGCACATTACACACACACACCTAACCACATCTAAACACAGAGACCTTTGGATCAGCTGGCCTGTTTTCTCATCCGGGTGGTTATTCAGCTCATAACTCACTCTGGGCTTTCAGTTGCGGCATAATTTACACCCGGTCTGACAGCACAGTTCACACGAACAGAAGCACTCTCGCAGACAAGCACACGCCCGCACATGCACACACACGCGCGCACGCCGACAGATACAGACTTGCTGATTATCCCAGCTGTAATTCACTCACCTGCAATCAGACAGACCACAAAAACAAGAAGGAGGAGGAGGATGGAGGAAATGATAAGAGAGGTAGTATTATTAGACTTTAATCAAGGAAAAAATAGAGCACGAGCGACATGAAGGGGGAAAGTCTAGTTAAAGGTTCATGAAGTCCACTTGGGGAGAAATGTCAGATTCATCAGTCACAGCAATCAATACAGGGGCTATTTGATCTAAAATATTTTTTATTAAGTATTCATGTTATGTGTTGCAAGCAACTCAAAATTAGCCATTTTTGTTTTCTATTTGGTTGTTCAGTGTTTGAAACATCCATAGCAATTTTGTATTCTCTGAAAGATAAACAGTGCAGTGTGCAAGTGATTGTGACCTCTTTCAACATTTTTTCATGTTACACTCAGGGTATTTTATTTGGAATTGAATCTATTAGACCAGCACACAGTAGTGCTTAACTGTGAAGTTGAAATAAAAACATCCATGGATTTCAGAATGTTTTACATCTAAAAATCTGAGATGTGTGGTGTGCATCCAGCCCCCTGAGTCAATCCTTCATAAAACCACGCTCTGCTGTAATTACAGCCAAAAGTCTTTTGGGGTGTTTCAAAATCTAACATATATTAATCCAGAATTGCTTTTGCTTAGCTGCTTTCTTTCTCTTATAAAGTCTGACCAGTTTCCCTGTTTGGGCTGAAGAAAAACAAGCATAATGCCTTGCCAATAATAAGCTTCACCATGGTGATATTACCTTTAGCTATTGTTTGGCTTTCTTCTTGGAACTGTTAGTACGTAGCTAATAGTTATCTTGTGAACAATTACCTGAGCTATTCAGCTTCTCCAAAGTTACCATGGGCCTCTTGGGTGTTGCTTTCATGAATGGGTTCCTTATGACTTTACTTGGAACTCCTTGTTTTGGTAGATTTGTAGTTGTGCTATAACCAGTGTGATTAAATTTCAGACATATGGACTCTGAGTAATTTTTTTATTTTTATTTCATTTATAGATATCAGACCAACGAGGACTAAAAGGTTGTTCATGCCATACCTTTCGGATTTTAATTTGTAAAACATTTTGAAAACCATTTATACGTAAATATTTTTTTTCTTTTCACTTTGAATATCTCTACTACTTTGCTTCTAAAATCCGAGGTTGTAAGGTGACAAACTCTGGTAATGTGCACAGGGTATGAATAATTTTAGAAGCCACTGAATGATTTCTGTTAAATCATGTTCAAGTCATTTAGCGACTAAAAGGAATCGGATGAGCATGATTTAACACCATTATGCTTAGCTTCACATCCACTGAAATAGGCCTGCAGTGTTCAATGTGCTACCCCTGGGATTTCATATAATAATTATGTATTAGGTCAGATAGACATAATTTCTATCATCTTTTATGGTATTCAATCATTTCAAGATTATCAGTGGAATGTCTGCGATGTAATACTGCCATCTGAAAGGAGTGCTAAAACAGGAAAACTAATTAAAATAGTTCCCTTAATTGCACGTCAAAAGTTGAAACATTTACTATATTGCTCTGCAAAAGTAACCCATAACTCCTATCCAGGACTGGAACATCTTTCACTGTCTACACTGTATATCCATATACACAGTATAAATGAAAATACCATAAAATAGAGTAAAAGACCCTAAAGTATGGCTTCACAGTGGTGACAGTGATAAATATCACTTCCCTGGGTTAATGACATATTCTTTGGCCTCCTGCACACATTTTCTATCACTCCCTGCCACAGCCACATGCTATTTATAGCTACAATGTCCATTACAGTACAACTACCCCTTTCTTTTTTTTATGATTTTTTTTTTTTAAATGTCCCTCTTTCTGTGTATAATTTCAGTCTCATTTTCTCTCCATGTCACGGCACCAGTAAACAAGCTTTAAAGTTTTTCGGTTTATATTTTGTCAATCCTTTTCTCTGCCCTCTGAGAAGAGGAGAGCTGTGGAAAGACTCCTGAACTCCCCTCTCATTCCCAAGAGAATTTTGCAGAGATGCTCTCAGTACCCTCTCTACCCTCTTTCATCTTTTAACTCTCAAACATTCCCTTTTAAGTCTGAATTTCATAAGCTTTCTTAAGATTTTGGTTTACTTTCAAAGGTGTGGCATGTCGAAATATAGTTTTTTTTTTTTTTTTTTATTCTGTTTATTTTCATAAGTGGAAATATCTCTGTAAATTCGAATATGTGTTCCAGTGGGGCTTGTTTGTCAGATTAGAACAATTAAAAATTGACTTTACATTAAGCCCACATTTTTCTTTGATTTGATGTAATACTAAAATCTTCAAATTAAATGACGCGTTTCCATTAGCTTCAAGTGGAAAATCATCACAGTTATTTGAAGTAAAGATGTGAAAACATCCGTCTGTGTGTAGGTAGTCTACATATGTTTCTTTTTTTGGTATATTGATGTACTTAAAAAAAGGAACTTTTCAATAACTGTCAAATTGTTTTGGGATGCACATCCATCCTACAGATAGCTGTAAGGAGACACTTTGCCATCGTTCTCCATAACCTAATTCAATTCTAAATTTATCTGTACCCTCCTCTCTTACTGTTTGGACATCAGATGATGAATAAAAATGTAATCTCTGTCAAGGCTTGCGCGTCTTGGCTGTGTTAGCAGTCAACCCACATGTTTTTTTGTTGTTGTTGTATTTTTCTTTTTTTTTTTTTTTTTTTTTACATGTGGTGTTTGTTTAATGAATCCTCCTAAATCAGTTTTGACATAATCACAAAATGTGGCACATTTTTTGTGAGTCGGCTCCAAACGCTGCTTTCGTTTGTTTGGGATTGTAAATCACGGTGATGGAACATCTGGAGCTTTAATCATCTCTGTTCAGCCCAGAATAATTGACAAGTCTGAAGGGAGCTGTTAGAAGCAGACAGCACCTTACTTTGTAGAAGCAGTTATTTGTCTGATGCTGAAATGCTGCTTTTTCATACAGTCTTTGTTTTTTATGGGCATTTTATAAGGATTTTAGACATTAGCGTCGTAATTGTATCTTCATTTGTGATTTGACTGACCTTCCTTATTGTCGTCTCCTCAACAATTCACATATGTTGTGAATTGTTCCATGGCTTTATTTCTCTCTCCCTCATCCTTCTACTGGTTAGGTTAACTTGCTTGCATTTTATTTGAAAATTGTTCAAATTAAAGGAACAAAAAGTAGGAGCCAGCCTCTCGGTCTGCACGAAAGAATTTAGGAAGGGCATCCGACCCTGATCTCACCTCCCAGTGCAGATAATTGCCTATAATTGCACTGACTGCTCCCACAGAATACAAATCCCCTGATATCTAAGCATCTTATCCTCACTGTAAATCTGTTTAATACACAGATATACCCAAATTGAGTATGGATATCAACATTATGGATTTTATGAGGGGGAAAAAAAATGAATGCACCGTTTGATCTGTAATTAAATTGATCATGTTGTTGTACGAGGCCTCCTGCAACTACAGTAATCTAAATAGTCTTTTCTACAGACTCATTATTTTGCTCTTTTTTTTTTTTTTTTTTGCTTCTACTTTTAGGGGGAATTTTTGAATCCATTGAGAGTGGCCCCTCCGGAGCAGAGGAATTAGCCTTCAAATTTGCCTTGAACACAATCAACAGGAACCGCACATTGCTCCCGAACACCACACTGACCTATGACATCCAGAGAATAAATATCTTCGATAGCTTTGAGGCCTCCCGAAAAGGTGAGTAAAAAGTCAAGCGAAAAAAAAAATGTGCAAAACTTAAATTTAACTCTTAAGATAACATTTTTTCATATTTATTTGTACAATTACTGTGCCCCCCTATATTATATTATGTTTTATTGAACTTTTAAGTTATACAGTATATCCTTATGCCTTGGAAGTCCTAGCAAATTTTAATTGGCTTCTGCTGTTCTAATTATTCCTTTTTATAATAATCCTGAAATTTCTCATCTCTTATCTCATGTGGATTTTTAACCAAAACTAGAAAACTTGGCTCAAAATTTTCAAAATCATACTGTTGGACTCCTCCATTTGCTTCCCTAAACAATGGAAAATTTTGTGCAAATATTGACATTTAAATGAAGTTGTGCGTAAATGCAGTAGTTTCTAGCACAATTATAATATTAGTTTAGTGTAATTTTGGTGGCACTTGGTGGAAAAGCATAATCTAATTAGAAGACAGAAATTGCTTGTTTTTAAATTGGCTTCCATAAATCTTTGTGTTTCTGCATCTGAAAAGAAACTAGAAGTATGATCTAATAAAAGCAAAAATATATATCTATATTTAAAATTTTAAAATATTTGTCTTCATCAACATATATGTACGTATATCTATATTATTATATGGCATATAATATATAGCTTCTAATACATTTTATGAAGTAATAATCCAAGATACACTTAACCTCGTGTGACAACATATTTGTGCAAAAATTAGTACTGAAGTTAATCTAATCAAACATAATTAAATTTAGAGTCCCACTAGAAAAAGAAAACTGACCTAATGTACACTTCTGCTTTCTTCCATGCCAGCATGTGACCAGCTTTCTCTTGGAGTGGCAGCCATTTTTGGCCCCTCACACAGCTCTTCTGCCAACGCAGTCCAGTCCATCTGCAACGCTTTGGGAGTGCCCCACATCCAGACCAAATGGAAGCATCAAGTGTCTGACAACAGAGACTCATACTATGTCAGCCTGTATCCTGACTTCTCCTCCCTCAGCAGAGCCATCCTGGACCTGGTGCACTTCTTCAAGTGGAGAACTGTCACTGTGGTCTATGACGACAGCACAGGTACAGGTACAGTCGGTGTCTGTCCTTATTCTCCACATTAACACCGTAAAACGTCTCAGAATAAAGATAAAAACACGGAGCAGATGAACTGCAAAGTGCCACACTGCTCCCGAGAGTTCAGAGGACGCTTTGTAACCTGTCAAGTTAATTCAGAAATCAATAGCTTACTGTTCTGTCTTAGTCCTCCAGGTGCAGCCAATGTCAGTCTTCCAAGAGACTGAACAGCAGGACAGAAATAAAACTCAGAAAAATTACCCAGAATGACCCTGTGTCTCTTCAGCTTAATGCAATGTAAAATTGTAGTATGTGGGGGCTGACAACAGCCATTAATAACACACAGAGACACTTGATCTCCGAGGGTGGCTATCAAATGTGTCTGCGAGCTATTCTGTCTGTCCTGTAACTTTGTGGAGTGCCTCATAATATGCATTTTAAAAGGCAAGTCATATTTTAGCTTGAGTACAGTGATACTTTTATGAGGTATAGTGTAGTCACTCCGGAGAAGATGACAATATTCAAATGCTTATCCTCAATTTATGAGCTATTTGGCGTGATGTGGCTGACAACTAAATCTAAGTAATTTACAAAGAGACGCAAGGAGAATCACATTCCAGACTCCAGACAGATTGTCTAATGAATTCATTCCCTGCTTCACTCGATTGGATAGTGCCCTGCAATTGTCATTTGTAATTGTGCCACTAAATGTATAAAACATTGATTTGTTGCTTTTGTCCACATGCAGTGCTTTTCATAACAATTCGTACCCCTTAAGCCTTCTTGTCATGCAAAATGATTTAAGATTTTTTATAAAATAAAATAAAATTAAATAAAAAAAAAAAAGTGGTGCAGTGCACATGTGCTTCACTCACTTTCAGTTTGATTTTCTTAAACGAATTTTTGGGCAAGACATTTTCTCCAGAGGTCACCTAATTAGTCAAAATGGTTTACTTGTACGAACAAGTGGCATCTTTAAAACCAAGAAGCACAGCAGACAGGCTAGACTAATAGTTTGGAGTGAAGTTTACTGCTCAATTCGTCATCTGAATATTGGGAGTATGGCACAACTTCAAACAACCCTCGACATTACTACCCACTCACGTTGACAGGCTTTGCGAGGAGAGCATTAATTTAAAAAGCAGCCAAAAGGCCTTTTGTAAACATGGTGGAGCTGAAGAGATCTTCAGCTCAGATGGAAGAATTTCTTGACAGAACAACATTTACTCTTCCACGTAAACACTATCTATTATCGAAGAAAACCACAAAGAAAGACATTGCTGCAATCAAACCATAAGACATTTTGTTTGTAGTTTGACACAGGTCAAGTGGACTTATAAGATCAAAAATCAACAATCAAAATGATATGCAAAATGGAGTGTTTGGAGTAAAACTAAAGCCATCTAAAGTGGTACAAACTGATTGTGGTTTTTCTTCAACAGTGTCAGGGAAGCTGATCAGAGTGGATGGTAAGATGGAAAGCTAAATCCAGGACAGTTGTTGAATAAACATTTTAAAATACAGCAACACCTGTAGACACCTTAGACTGGGGCAGAGGTTCACCGTCCAACAGAATAAGAACTCAAAACATATCACTAGAGATACAAAGTGATACTTTAGATTCAATCGTTTTCATGTGCAAGAATAGTCCTGTTAAAGTACAGACCTAAATCCAATTAAGAATCTGTGACAAGATTTGAAAACTGATGTTCACAGACACCCTGTTGTAATCTGACCAAGCTTGAACTACTTTGCAAAGTAGAATGAGCAAAGCTGTCAGTCTGCAGATGTGTAAAGCTGGTAGAAATGTACCTCAAAGGACTTGCAGTTGTAATTGCAGTGAAAGGTGTTTCTACAGGAGAGAGGAGGGCTGAGTGCAAATGCACTCCAGATTCTCCAGGCTTTTATTCGAACAAACTTCTGAAAGCCATGTATTTCTCTGCTTCCACATCTAAATTATGAGCTACTTTATGTTGATCTGTCTTAGGGCTGAAGCGATACCTCGATTGATTCGAGTACCTCGATTATTAAAATTCCTCGAGGAAAATTTACCTGCCTCGAAGCTTCGTTAATTTATGTTTTATTATTTAGCGCACCGTGTTCCGACAGGAACATTACTTGCGTTGCACAGAGCTCTCACTTCCGCGTCTGAGTTGTTGACGAAAGCTAAGTTTTAGCGGCATAACGTCCCATCGTTAAGTTCGGCCAGGGGGGATTTTATTGA
>CAEGAE010052333.1:0-13318 GCA_903067095.1 Girardinus metallicus | reverse complement strand
TAGAAGTTATTGCAGAACCTCAAGTATTGAAGGAAGATTCGGCCCAGAGCATTTAGAGTTCACAAAATAAACATCAGCGAAAATACTGTAGCAATAATTAGAAGTGCAGCGTAAAGCCAAACATGCCACAAATAAATTAATGAAAATGTCCCCAAAGCATGGGCGGACTGGCATAGAGGCTACCGGGGGATTCCAGGTAGATTCCAGGTAGATTCCAGGTAGATTCCAGGTAGATTCCAGGTAGATTCAAGGTAGATTCCAGAGATGCGCATCGCAGCGGCTGTTCATGCAGGGCCAGCCCAAGGTTATATGGGGCCTTAGACAGAACCCCCCATCACACCTCGGAAACCCGTCCTACCTACCTCAGCATCACTAACAGTGTTTAAATATAGATAAGGTGAAGTCTGTGAGAGGGAGACCAGGTTTATTGGCAGAGTTTAAAATCAGTCATTGATAATTGGTTATTTGGTGTGATGTATTTGTGAACAAACCCAATTCAAACACAAAGATTACACCAGATTGTTGTGTTACTCTAGCCATGGTAACACAACAATCAAACAATCAAATCAAGATGATTCTTTAAACTTTTACAAAGTAAAAGTCCTAATTAAATCCTAAATGTACTTTTTTTTCTCAGCTGAATGCATTAAATAAAATTTAATAACATTGTCATTCTCCATAAATGAATGAAACAAGTTTAGATCTATGGTCTGTGTTACAATTAAACCATTTCTAGGGGCCCCTGAATGGCCCCTACCAGCAGCTACTGAGTTTTCTTTGCCTTGATATCCCAGTCTTACAATTCTAGATCTCAGAGGTGCTAACATCAAAAAATTATATAGAGTTAACCCCTTTGAGCTTTTTTGATCTATAAAGCAGTCTGCAGCCAAGTTGTTCTAGAGGTTAAATAGATATTATTAGGGCTTAATTAGTAAAATGGCAGCAAATTTGCTTATTTCATAACTTCATAACCAGTGACCTTCTCTCCTCTGGTCTGTTTAACAGCTACAGTCTCAGATCAACTCAGCCGTCCAGGACTGTCAGCAGCAGAAACAACAACATTATACCTGTTGGGGAAAATATACTACATTTGCTTTACATTGTCTCAGCACAATGGCAATGATATAGTAGGATCCAATTAAACTCTTGATTAGTATGGGTTGTTGCTATGTTGTTGTACGGTGTTTTAATATCTTGTTCAATGTGCCCTTTTTTAACTTTGAGCCCCTGCCCCTCCAAAGGTCTCTGCACGGCCCTGTACATACGTGTGATTGTGTACACATCTTGATCACCTTCAAAATAATCAAACCTGAGCTGTTTGGAGTTAATCTTCTGATCCAACCCTTTCTTTTTTTGAGAATGAAATTACCTCATAGATGTATTCCATGCGCTTCAGTGCACAGACTGACGCGTTACATCTTTATGAGACAAAAACTGAGGAAAATTATTATTTACATTTGAATAAGGTTTTCACATCCTTTTATTTTTATTTTCTTTTGTGTGCGTGTTAGGTTATTGTCTGTGGATAAATAAGATTCAGTTTCATCGTTTACGTCTAAACAATAAAATATTAAAATCACAAAAAAAACATCAGGTTTGATGCTTCTTGGTCTAAATAACCAAGAAGCATTTCAGATTTCAGTGTATTTAGGTAAGTTTTGACGCTTTGTAGTTTGATATTGTTTGCAGAAAAAGTTTGCGTGGCTGCCGCACATTTTCACGCCAGGGAAAATGCCGACTTGTGCGTAAAATATGGCGCCGCATATTTTTTGTGCATACGCACAATTTATACATTAGGCCCCTGGCGAAGTACCTGCCCCACCCCACCACTCCTCCACATCTTAGCTCCGCCCTTGTAGCCTTAAGTAAAGTTTATATTGTTAGATTCCTAAGGCAGTATAATATTTTAATCGCTGATTGGAATGCATTTTTCTTACAATTAGAAATCTAAAAGGGGACAAATGGAATGGAGTGTGACCCCCTCTCGCCCGATGACCGCTGGAGATTGGCACCAACTCAGCAGACCTGCTCGCGACTCTACATTCTTATCCTACAAGGACAAGAATGTCATAATGCATTGATGGGTGGATGGAATTGATTTTTTTTTCTGCCTCTAATGATAAAATGAAGAAATTCAGGGATAGTTTACGGTTGGCCAACGTATTAAAAGACTAGTCTTTATACGACTAGTATAAAGGAAAGCTTAAGCGTTTATTATTCTGCGCGTTCAAGATAAAACACTTATTTATGTTCTTCAAGTTTAGTCATTTCTAAGTATAGCGAGAATATTACAGTCTGTCGTTTTCTACGTGGAAGCTGGCTTGACCGCAGCTTACGCAACAGCAGCTGTACCCCCTATCTCCTGCAGTAGCACCATCACTGCGCTGCAGTCCTGGACACGCCCTGCAGCATTCCGCAATGCAATTTCAAGGCTCTGACACAAACTCCTCCACGGGATTAAAATAATAATAAATAAACAATTAATAAACTGCAGGACGAACAAAACATCCAAGGTAAGATCATTTCTGAATTATATTGTTAACAGTTACAATTATACAATCTATGTGCCTGAGAGATACCAATTAAAAACATTGAACAATTTTTAAAGACCGAGGGTAAATTCTGTGTGCTTTAATGGCAGTTGTTACGGCCGGTGCTCCTGGAGCTGTTCTAACTGCAATCATCGCAGCATCCCTGTATCATTTCAGACTAACCAGACAGAACACATAGGGAGTATGGAATTGGCAAATTCTCATTGCTGAGACAAGGATGAGGCGTCAAGTGCCGCATGCTTATATTCACTATAAGCAATGCGGCTACTGCATAAGTTTCCCAAGTGGTTGTATTTTAAGGAGAAGAGACTGAATGCGGCATGCGCTAACCTTCCCGTTTCAGTCTGTGGGAAACCTTGCGGAGTTAAATTTAAAAAAAGAGTAACTACACTAAGTTCTGTCATTCTACTTGCAGAAGAACAGAAATGGCATTGTCAAGATAACAAGTAGATATGGACTACCACACCAAGCGTTAAGATGTTGGTAGTGGTTTTACACCTGGGCGCCAGCAACGGAGACATGCTGCTGCTGTGCAGAGACTGGTGTGAGTTAGAATCATGGCACAGGCTGTGCAAAGGACTGTGCAAAGGCTTTGCACAGTCCCCACCCCCAGTCTAACACAGTGAGTTGAGTAAGGATGTTTGGATGCAGATAATATTAGGCAAATTATGACTAACATTAGCTAGTCATGTGTGTGAGATAAATGACTGTTATTAGCCAAAATATCGCGTTAAGTTTTTCAACAGTACGTGCAGAAGGTGGTAAGGTGGGGTGGGGAGGTCGGAGGGGACTTGAGCTCTGCCCCTTTTATCCTTGATACCCCAAGTGCCCTTTTTGAGTACTTGGGGTATCAAGTACTCAAAAAGTACTTTCTTTTTCTTACATTTTTAAATGTTTTTATCTATGGGTCAGGAGGTCTGCTTGTGCCCCTCAACAATAGACTGTCACCGCGTCGCTCCTCAAAGCCCCGGTACCGCCTGCTCACGATTCGCTCTCTGCTTCATTTACTACCAGGTGGGTTCGCAACGCTGCTGACCGCTGTTTCTGCAGAACCTCAGCTGCTGTTATTTATTGACAAACTATATTGTTGTTGTTGTTTTCTGTGATTGGATGCTCTTCATTGACGTCATCTTTGTGTAACCCTATTTAAGACACGACACGTGCACTTGATTAAATGATTGACTGATTGTTTGTAATAAAGTGGTGACTTCTCTCTGAATCAGCTGGAGATGTAGTGTGGGATTTGTCTGACTTTTCCTTGCCCTTAAGACGACCACACCAACAGGTTATGGGTCCAGGAGGGCTACATTATTCCAGCTGAAGCTTCAATCACGGTGCTAAGAAATGCTGGAGAGACGCTTAGCGATGGATTATTTATTGCACTGATTTTCGAAAGGTTTGCCTGAACCATAAACCATTTGTGTCCATATAACATAAAGCAGTGATGACAAGCAGACTTTTGGCGAGCACAAAGTTAAGCTGAGAAGTTATGAAAACGCTGTGAAGTTCAATGCAAATGTGGATGAAGATAATGTGATGAAATCCAGTGGTTTCATGAGCAAAGTAATGCAGAAACAAAAAGGAAATTGAGTTAATCAATCAAATTTTAGTTGTATAGCACCTTTCAGCAACAAGGCATTTCAAAGTACTTTACATCATAAAAACACAAAGTCATAGAACAAAGTCTAGGAAAAATCAAAGGAGTATGGGAGCAAACTGGTTAAAAACTAAGACATATTAGTGGAGGCATATTTAGTGTTTACCTTTCAGCATTTGTAGATTATAAATCTACATTAAATTCAAGCCTGTCACCCTCAAAAAAGGGTGGCAGGGTGGTAAACTTGTGTCCCTGTCTTTATCTATTTTGTTTAGTCTTGTGACACCAACTGAGCTTCATTACCAGCAGAATGGCTAACAATGATAAAGGTTCAGCACCAAGTCTCTCTGCACGCCAGCTCCAGTCCCACCTCAAGATGGAGCCAAAGACTTTGGGGGTAAAAATGCATTTGAATTTTTAAAGTTTAAAATGTATTATTTATATTGTTTTTGCACTTTGATAGTATGGTATTTTTATTGAGTAATAAAATAGGGGCATTACACTTCTCATTTTGTTTTATAAATTTGTGATGATTACTTTCTGTATCCTCCTGTATCCTTTCCAGGCAATCCAAATAGTTATTGGAGCTTTGATCCTATGTCTTAGTGCCTCTGTGCTTCAGCTCCATGAAGTACACTTCACTGGGGATGTAGCCCTGTTCCTCATTGTTGTCATACAGGTAAGACAATTGGAATTTTTAGTTAGCATATTTTTAACTGTGGCAAATTTTACTATATTTTATTGTGTGTTACTTATCTATGACAATATATTGGCATGATCTTTGCTTTTATTTTCTGTTGGATCAGCAGTCTAACCAGATTTTCTTGAAATGCATCAGGTGACATTGTCTGGCTCAGTACTGGTCCATAGTGGCAGAAAACCAACAATGTTTTGGGTAAGTCTAAATAAAATCTAAACAGCCCTGACCGTCTTTAATACACATCTATCTATCTATCTATCTATCTGTCTATCTGTCTATCTATCGGTCTATCTATCCATCCATCCATCGGTCTATCTATCCATCCATCCATCGGTCTATCTATCTATCTATCCGTCCATCGGTCTATCTATCTATCTATCTATCCGTCCATCGGTCTATCTATCTATCTATCCGTCCATCGGTCTATCTATCTATCTATCTATCTATCTATCTGTCCATCGGTCTATCTATCTATCTATCTATCCGTCCATTGGTCTATCTAGTCTGTCTATCCGTCCACCGGTCTATCTAGTCTGTCTATCCGTCCACCGGTCTATCTAGTCTGTCTATCCGTCCACCGGTCTATCTAGTCTGTCTATCCGTCCACCGGTCTATCTAGTCTGTCTATCTAGTCTATCTGCAGTGAGGCACATGGCTGGTGAGGCAGACTTAATCATAATCAGATTTGCAAATGTAGACCTCCTGCCAATCCTTACAAGCAAATTATAAATGGTGATTGCTTTTCCATTTTTTCTTTCATGAGCTAGAACAATTAACATGCCAACTGACTCCTGAGGATTATGTTTTCTTTGAGTAATGCACAGTCCGACTATGGAGTAAATTTACTTGGGCATCCATTGTTGAACTAGAAATATTTCCTAAAATTATGTTATTGGATGCCAACCAGAATAACTCTGCACATTATTTGCAGGTGAAATGTGTCCTGGTGCTGCATCTGGTCAGTGCTGCATTTGCTACTGCTGCCCTGGGTCTTATGTCCAAGCATCTCCCCTACCGCCAGGATTCTTACCACTGTGAACACTGCCGAAGACTAGAGCAACATGCTGTGGTATTGTGTTTAAAATATACAAAAATAATTTCCTTTTATAAAGCTCAAAATAAATAAAAGCAGATGTTTCTAGCAGTAATGACCCAGAAAGCTATCAAATTTTCTGCACGAGGGAGCCAAGATTTGTCTTCTAAGTTGATGTTTTATACTTAAAGTCTTGCCTGGTGCGAGACTGAAACAATGTTTGCATGACAGAAAGATACCTTTTGTCTGATTAGTATAGTCCCTAAAAGGATTTAATCAAACTATAAAATATGTACAGTTAGAACTTTAGATGAACAGTTCAATTCCCCCATTCATTACACACATGAGAAAGGGCCTTACCAATGCCAAAGGCCATAAAGAGACTTATTCATTATGGAATAGCAGAGGTATTTTGATCCTCTAATTTATCTGAAGAGAGAAAATAACTTGAGAAGTTTTAAAATGTTGGACGTTAATTAGTTGAAAAAAGTTTTTCTGTATTTTCTTATTTGGGGTAGTTGTTAGCACCACTGAATCAGAGCATAAAGTTTCTGGGTTGGATCTGTATGATTTCCTTTTATGTTGTACCCATGAATACATAGGATTTCTCCATGTACTCTCAATTTTTCCCACATTAAAAAGCCTTCATATTCATTTGGTGACATGGGAGAAAAAAAACATGTGGCAACAACTCATTCAATTCCTGGGAACAAAATTATATGAAAAGTTAGTCAATGCTTAGCAGTTCATTGACTAGCAGTTGTCAGCTGCTTTGCAAACATGGACAAGTCACTCATTTTCTTTTATTAATCTGAGAATGAAATGTCACATTGTTCAGTCATTTGCAGTTAGGCATGGAGTAAGTGGTAGCAAGAGACTCTTAATTCAAGTACTCAAAAAGCACAAATATAAGGTCCAAAATGTAAAATAAAACATGATTAAAACCACATTAACCATCAATGCAAATGGTAATAAAGTTCTTAAACACATTTTATAAAAGTTTGTCGCATTGTGTAATAATGAGGTAGCTCTTTTAAAAAAATTACAATTCAATGATAAGTTGCATTATGCAATAAAAGTTCGCAAACCAGTCTTTGTGTTCGTTCCAGTCAATATATATCTAATAACAATCAAGTTATAAATTCTACACAATTAAATCTTTGAATCTTCTGTCAGTAAATGTGAAACTGGGGTTATTTAGTTGTCTTTTCAGATTCTGATTTCTCTGTATTAACCTACAGAATTATTTTGCCCTAAAACTGTGACTGAGTGTACTTTTTGAATATAATACATTTGCAAGAAGACAGTGAGAGGGAGGCTCATATCACATGGAAAGCCCTTTCTTAGGTTGATCCATTTGTTCTGTGTGTGGGAAACATGGTAAAAAAAAATTGAATTTTCTCCAATGGGCAGATGTAGGGTCCATGTATTTTCAGGCAGTTCGTTTTTTTGTTTGAAATGAAAAATGAAAAAACAAAAATAGATTTCTTTTTTCATTTTTCAAAAAAAAATAAATCACCCTCAACAGAAATCAAAAATCGGATAACGAGCCGTTATCCGATTTTGGTTTAAATCGGATAACGATTTAAATCGGATATCCTCCCACAGTCCAGGAAGCCGGAGTACCCGGAGAGAACTGGGCACTAGGAGAACATGCAAACTCCACGCAGAAAGAGCCTGGGCCGAGCCTGCTCGGGAGATATTTTCTTCATTTATACGCATCTATTTTTGCGCCCGCTTCCTCCACTTGTTCACACCGCGCTGGCCAGCTCTCCGATGATCTGGACAAAGGATTATCCCTCCCGGCTGAAGAAGCGGACCGGATTTTGTTGGCTCCCAGGCACTACAGTTTGAATGCACTTCTGCCAGATTTGACTCAAGGAGAGTCCGAGCCTGTTGATACCATGGCTGCGGTGATGGAGCGACGGAAGGATGACGTTCTCTGTTTCTACCATCTCCGGTTTGGAGTGAATGCAAAGCGCTGCATTCCTCCCTGTTCATTCGTGCGTCAGAGAAATGACAGAGCAGCGCTCGCTAGCAGCTGTGTGTCCCGGCAGCTCGGACAAGCTGATTTTCTTCATGGGTGAGGTCTCTGGATGGCGTTTTCTGGTGGACTCGGGTGCACAGCGGAGCAGCATGCCAGTTTCGGCAGCGGATGTTTTGTGCGAAAGTAACGCGTCACCGCTGGACGCAGCTAACGGCACCCCGATTTGCACTTTTGGATCGAGGTTGGTTACTGTGTGTTTCAACGGACGTCAGTTTTAGTGGGACTTTGTAATAGCTTCTGTGTCTTTACCTATTTTGGGTGTAGATTTTTTGTGTGTTTTTAGGTTATTAGTACATGTTGCTAATAGCTGCTTAATAGATGCTGTGTCTTTTGATACATACCCCTGTCAATTTGGCGGTCAGGGTCATCCAGCCCTCACCAATATGCTTGCCACAGGTGATGAGTATCAGCCTCTGTTAGCAGAGTTCCCATCTTTAACTGTTCCCATATTTTCTCCTACCGTGGCAAAGCATTGGGTGGAACACTGTATGCCTACGGTCGGTCCACCGATTTTTGTGCGAGCGAGCCGCCTAGACACTGTTAAGTTAGCGATAGGAGTTTGCAAACAAGGAGTGTCTCAGCTATGTACGGCGCTCCAAAAGTCCATGGGCATCTCCTTTGCACATGGCTCCCAAAGCAGACGGGTGTTGGCGACCCTGTGGGGATTTTCGGCGCCTTCACAACACAACCAGTAATGATTGTGTACCCAATTACTCACATTCAGGACTTTTCTGCCCGCCTGCCTAGAGCAACCGTTTTCTCTTAGGTGGACTTGGTGCGAGGTTACCATCAGGTTCCAGTGCATCCCTTAGATACACCCAAAACCGCGGTTATCACGCCTTTTGGTCTTTATGAATTTTTATGGATGCCCTTGGGTCTTAAAGGTGCAGAGGCTCCTGTGGCTCTAACAACTGATGCCTCTGATTATGCAGTTGGGGCAGTTTGTGAGCAATGGGTGGATGGTGCCTGGTAACCCCTCGCTTTTTTTAGCAGGAAACTCCAGGATGCCAAAAAAATATATAGCACCTTTGATAGAGAACTGCTTGCCCTTTTTCTGGCAACACGCCATTTCCGCTTCACGTTGGAGGGCAGGGACTTTACTGCTTTTGTTGACCACAAGCCTCTCACTTTTGCTATGGCAAAAGTTTCTGAACCGTGGTTGGCTCGGCAACAATGGCATTTGTCTGCCAGTTCACCAGCATGTGGCTGGCAAGAATAATCTGGTGGCTGGCTGTTTGTCCAGAGCAAAGGTTGCTTCTGTGCATTTAGGTGTGGATTACCTCGCCATGGCCACAGACCAACTGACCGACCAGGATATTCTGGCCTTTAAAGCAATTGAATCCACTTTTGCGTTTAGAGGAGGTCTCCTTTCATGAGTGTGGCACAACCCTTCTTTGCGATATTTCTACCCTCGGCCTTTGGTCCCTACTAGTTGGCATTGGCGGATTTTTAATGCAGTTCATTCCCTTTCACAGAAGTTAAAGCTTCTGTTAAACTGGTAGGGGCAAAGTTTGTGTGGCCAGGACTCCGTAAAGATATATGGACATGGGCGACTTCCTGTTTGGCTTACCAGCGTGCCAAGGTGCAACGGCACACTAAGGCTCCACTGGAGCACTTTCCTGTTCCACAACGGAAGTTTGAACATGTGCATATGGACTTAGTGGGGCCCCTTCCACCTTCCAGAGGTTTTACCTATCTCCTGACAATGGTGGACAGAACTAGTCAGTGGCTGGAGGCAGTTCCACTATCATCAACCACTTCGGTTGATGTGGCTCGGGCATTTATCTCCTCCTGGGTGTCCCGGTTTGGTGTGCCATTGGACTTTGACCTCTGACTGAGGTCCCCAGTTCACTTCAGAGTTGTGGACTGCAGTGGCACAGAGCCTTGGGGTTAAACTCCACCGTACTGCTGCCTACCATCTTTGTGAGAGGTTCCATCGCACAATGAAGGCTGCATTGCGGGCCTCGTTGGTGGATAATAGCTGGATAGATTGCCTGCCTTGGGTTTTGTTGGGCCTGCGTTTGGCTCCAAAAGAGGAGGGTACCAGGGGAATTCCTTGTGGGTCCAGAGAGCTTCCCTGGGGAGTAGAACAGTTCTAAATAGGGAATCTAGTGTAACCGGGTTCTGCTTCACTCCACTGTACTGGGCCGACCCAAGTGACCCCTCGACTCTGCGTTGTGTAGTTTTTTTTTCAATGAAGACAAGGAGCTTCTGGGTGTTCAGGCAGTTTATTTCCTGAATGAGAACATTCGAATCAGCGCAACGACGCAGCTTTGTTCAGCACGCTCTCTTGCAGCTTTCAGAGACTGGCCGTAATTACAGTAAAAAAAATCATATTTTGAATGTACAGTGAAGAATACAATAATAAAAGATGTACCTGAATGAGAACATATCGGGTTCGAATCAGCGCAACGACGCAGCTTCGTTCAGCACACTACAACAGAACGTTCTGTTAGCTATTAACTTAGCACATGAGGTGTTTTATAATATTAACAAAATAAAGTAAAGGCTCAGCCACCTTGCCGTGGTCATCCCCCAGTTTCTTTATCCACTCTTCCGGGTCCTCCCCTTACAGCTGGTTTGTCCCCCTCAGGTGGACAGTTCGGTAGCAGTCAATCTGGAGAGTCTCTTTCAATTTCAACCACTGTTCCTGTGAAAAGAAGCCGTAGTGGCCGACTTATTAAACTCCCTAGTCATTACCATTAGGTATTTAAATTGTTTTGTTTGTTGCTGCTGTTTAGTTTTTCCTTTGTGTGCGTTTTCTTTTATGTACTTGTGATGTAGTTTCACATGTTAGGTGTTTTTGTGACATTCTGTGTGTTCGGGGTTGGGGGGACTGTGTGGTGTATACAATGTATATATTTCACACCCAAATGTATACACTTATTGTGAAGGGGAGAAGGTGAGGTGAAAAGACACCAACGGTTGTACTACATTCTATTTTTGGTTTGGATTGGAAGACTTTGAGAATAAAACAAGACTCAAATTATATTTTCGTCTTTTTCTGCTGACTTCCACAACACCACGTTAAAATGACAGACGTTCCTCTGACCCAGAGATCTGGTTCCTGCCCTCGCAGCCAATGCTCCAATCAACGGCTAACTCCAAACCAGCCCGATCTGGCAGGCCCGATTGGTATGTACTTGACAGTCTGTGGTTGGAAAATTTGGTTTTCCAGTTTTTCAAAGAAATGAAATCCAGAAATGGACTCAGGATTTTTCAGTTTTGATAAAAAGGAAAATTGAAGTTATCAGTTCTTCAAGTAGTTCGATGTCTCATATCTATGCTTTTATTTTGAAGTGCTTCCTTTTATTTTTAAGGAGGTTTGGTTTATTTTCTTCTTCTTGACTTCGTCAGCTGATCTGTTTTCTGTTCACTGTAGAGACTGGTGCCGCAGTCATTGATGATGAGTAGTGGTATTAATCATGTGACATGAGTTGGTGGATGCTAATTATCACTACTGACAGAGTTGTTTAGCTGCTAGTATATTTCTATAGCTTTGTTAATATCTATTTTACTCTTAATGTGGTTGATGTTTACTAAAACTATCTAGCATTTAACTGTTAGTTTTGAGCTTTGACCAATTAGAGCTAGATTGATTCCAAGTTTTGCATCATTTAAATTTAAATTTAGAGGGAATTAGTGCTGATGTTTTTTACTTACTTGTGAATTGTTATATTTACATTTTGCAATAGGAATTTGTAATCTTTATTTATTATTTCTGTATTTTCAGAATCTGCTTCAATTTATTTGCACCGTTGTAAGACATAATTCTTCAGTAAACCTATTTAATCACCCGATGACCAGCGTGCTTTCTGACCGAAGCACTGTAGTGGTCAATTAAGAAAATCCAGCAACAGAGGTCAAAATCCTCAACATATGTGCTTTAACTTGTGTATGACATAGGTTTGCTCTAATCTCAGTTAATAAGTTTGTGAAAAAGTGTATTGTCTGCAATAATACTGACTTTTTGATATATTCGGGGAGTGTATGGTTAATGTTTCTATAACAGGGATCATGACAGTAAAGCTAAAAAGGCAACTAAATGATGGAAATTTTGGCATATATTGACCTGTATCAAAGGTTTAAATGCCTAGCATTTACAACATAATTGTTGTAAGAAGGACAGTGGGGGGGGGAAACTATTTAGTCAGTCACCAATGGCGCAAGTTCTCCCACTTAAAAAGATGAGAGACCTGTAATTAACACCATAGGTAGACATCAACTATGAGAGACAATATGAGAAAAAAAATTTAGAAAATCACATTGTCTGAGTTTTAAAGAATTTATTTGCAAATAAGGGTGGAAAATAAGTATTTGGTCAATAACGAAAGTTCATCTCAATTCTTTGTAATATATTCTTTGTTGGCAATGACAGAGGTCAAACGGTTTCTGAAAGTCTTCACAAGATTGGCACACACCGTTGCTGGAATGTTGACCCATTACTCCAAGCAGCTCTCTAAAGCAGTGATGTTCTGGGGCTGGCGGCGGGCAACACGGACTTTCAACTCCCTCCAAAGGTTTTCAATGGGGTTGAGATCTGGAGACTGGCTAGGCCACTCCAGGACCTTGAAATGCTTCTTACGAAGCCACGCCTTTGTTGCCCTAGCAGTCTGCTTGGGATCATTGTCATGCTGAAAGACCCAGCCACATTTCATCTTCAATGCCCTTGCTGATGGAAGGAGGTTTGAACTCAAAATCTCATAAAACATATCCCCATTCATTCTTTCTTGTACATGGACCAATTGTCCTGGTCTCTTTGCAGAGAAACATTCCCAAAGCATGATGTTGGTGCTTTGGGAATGTTGCAGGTCAATATATGCCAAAATTTCCATCATTTAGTTGCCTTTTTAGCTTTACTGTCATGATCCCTATGCTTCACAGTTGGTATGGTGTTCTTTGGATGCAACTCAGCATTCACTCTCCTCCAAACACAACGAGTTGTGTTTATACCAAACAGTTCTACTTTGGCTGGAGGAGGGGCACGATGGCGAGCGCCTGGTGGCCGGGCTTATTCCCATGGGGCCCGGTCGGGCTCAGCCCGAAGGAGAAGCATGGGTCCCCCCTTCCATGGGCCCACCACCCATGAGAGGGGCCAAAGGGGTCGGGTGCAATGTGTGATGGGTGGCGGCCGAGGGAGGATTGGGCCCTGGCGGTCCGATCCTCGGCTACAGAAGCTGGCTCTTGGGACGTGGAATGTCACCTCTCTGGTGGGGAAGGAGCCGGAGCTAGTGTGTGAGGCTGAGAGATTCCGGCTAGAAATAGTCGGTCTCACCTCGACGCACGGTACTGGCTCTGGAACCAGTCTCCTTGAGAGGGGCTGGACATACTTCCACTCTGGAGTTGCCCACGGTGAGAGGCGCCGGGCAGGAGTGGGCATACTTGTTGC
>CAEGAE010052331.1:0-10124 GCA_903067095.1 Girardinus metallicus | reverse complement strand
CTTTCTTTCTTTCTTTCTTTCTTTCTTTCTTTCTTTCTTTCTTTCTTTCTTTCTTTCTTTCTTTCTTTCTTTCTTTCCTTCTTTCTTTCTTTTTGTCTCTCACTAAATATGTTGCTATTGTTTTCTTCATAGGTTTCATAGTGAATCTATACTTTCCTATTTGTAGAGCCATTCACTGTCCTTTAATCAATCACAGAGACAATTATTTAGGTTAAGATGACTTGGTAGGCGGATACATCTTGCAGCTTTGTTTCACTTCAGATGTGGTGAATTTTATAGTCAGGTCTGTTCTGAGTAAACAGCTTCAGAGGTTGGTCAAAAGGCGGGAAATGGCCTATTGCATCTCTTGTCAGTGTAGCTGCTTTACTGCTCATGTTTCTGTGGTTTTTGGTTTCAAAAGGCGGTGCGTCCATTACAAGAAAAAAAAAACATATATATATATATATATATATATATCAGCACATTTGCTATTTAAAAATGTAAGGTACATATTTATAAAACCAAAGACTTGTTTTGTGGGTTGTATTAGCCTTGCTTCTGCTTGCTGTTGCATCATAAAAGGTACCATGCTGGGCTAAAAAGAGCACACAGTGTAATCAAACTAATAAAAATATTCTTGCAGTTCAATAAGATGGTAAGAAGGACACTACCAGGTAAGGATTATACACAAGAAAGGGGCACATTAAAAGTTCAGAAAGATATATATTTAAGTCAAAAAGAAAGTGAGACAAACAAAAAATAAAAACCACAAAACAGCAGTTGTGCAAAAAGCAATTGTGTCTGACAAATCCTGTCTGACAGATACAGATTGACAGAAACCTCAACTGGCAGCAGCTTTTTTCAGCTGCAGTCGCTCAGGGTCAGCACTCAGTTATAAACAACCTGCCCTGAACTGGAAAACATATTCCAGTATCAATACTCAGTTTATGCATAATAAACATGGTAAATACTATGCAATTAAATACAGGTACATAAGCCAGTTTAGGAGCTCAATAAAGATTGTATTTTTTATTTTTTAAAGTGGGGCCATATTTGCAAGAAGTACATTTGTAGGTTGAGCAGAAAAGTTGAGTATGTGGTACATCCAAGAAAAATTCCCCCAATTCTTAGCAATTTGTTATGTATGTGTCCAAGTTAATTAAAAGAGCACTTGCACTTCTTAAGCAATCCGTTAGTTTCCACTTTATTTAGATTTCAGAAAATATAAAAATAGAAAGTAAAATGAAGTGACAGGTTCAAAACACCAGATTTCTCAAGTTTGCTAAACAATTATCACAATATGTGTTTGTACCATATGAATATTCAAAACAAGATCTCTTGCTATAAATGTTAGAATTTTTTTATTGAAATTAGTAATGTTGGTTTTTTTATTTTTTCAGTTTTTTGTACACCTGGGTTGTTCTGTCCAATCAGAAAATCTCATGTTTAGGCCAATAACAATTTTCACACATGCACCTCAGTCTTTGAGCATTCAGAGATTAACATTGAATTTAAATTGGAGTCAGCAGTGAATGCAATCTTATCTTGTTTTTCTGTCTGTGTTTAACATTTACATGGTAAATCTCTCTTTTGGCTTTTGGTCAGACTTGTTCAATTAACATAAAACACAAAAAAATGATACATTTAATGAAAATGATAAACATTTGGCTGGTTGCATATGATTTCCATACTAAAATTGTAACTTTACAAAATCCTTTATTCCATAACAGCAGCATAGATTTGTTTTGTCTCTGTGTGTGCCGCCTTTTTTCCATTATCATCATTTATTACTGCGAAGACGACGGCAGAGTAAATATTTGCCTGCCATTTTTTGCATAACACTTGTTTTGCTTGCTGGGCTGCTGAAACTGAAGTTAGAAAAAAAGAAAGAAAGAAAATTATGGAAATTACATAGAACATATGAATTAGATTTTTTTGTGTAAAAAAATGAATGACTTAAGTTACCATTGCCATTGCTTTCCTTGATGGCATAAATAAGGACAGTTAAAACAATTAGGCTGATGGCCAAACCAAATCCAAAGACAATGTTGACCAGCGATGAACAAGTGGTGGTTTCTGCAAAGAAAACAACAAGAAGAAACTTGAATATGAGTCCAAGATTATTTTTATATATACAAATATTAAAGAATGGCATTAGCTGTCAGTAATAGTAAATTGGAAATAGTTTGTCTGATAAAGGATATTTTGTTTAGTTATGGACTTTATAAGGAAAAATAAACAATACTGTACAAATAGCTACGTTTAAAAAGTATGTGTAGTCTGGTCTATTTAATAAGCTTTACACAGATAAGTCATGTGGTCCTTAGATCTTAAAATAATGTCAATAAAACCTCAAATGTAAATATTAACAATAGTTATTACGCCATCATTTTTATATCTTACAAAATGCTGAGTGAGAATACTGCAAGATATTCAGTTATTGGTGACTGAAAAGAACATTTAGATTTTACTTTATCCAATTTCTGGATCCTGGATAAAGTAAATATATGCAACGTATTTATTCATTACGTTGCATATATTTTACTTTAAAGTCATCTAGCTAGCAATTGCTATCCAGGCAGAACTTGCGTCTGTGACATAGTTTGCTACATAGTTGAAGCAAATTTTCTGATAAAGAGAAAATCTAAGAAAAAATCTTTACCTTCATAATGCAGCTTAGCTCCATTTCCAAATAATATCTGTCCACATGCAGCCACAGCACAGTGATAAGTTCCAGTGTCAGAGGTCTCAGAGAAGTTGTAGAAACATTTCTTTGTAAAGGGAGCTTCGGGACTGCTTTCACACTCTTCTCCACTGTTTTCTTGTAGATAAAGTAAACTGGGATGAGAATGATCAGATCCAGCTCTGAACCAGTACACCCTGTTATCTGCTGGACATGGTTTCCTCTCAGAGTCGGAAAGAACTGAACACTGCAGAGTCTCACCAGTTTTTGGATAAACTAGGCTAGTTGGAGGCATCTGAATATCAGCGATATCTGATTCTAGTCCTGGAAAACAAAAAAAAAAAAAAAACATGTTTCAGTCTCACAACCAAAAGAAAATTACTCATAATATAATTTATAAGTAATTTATTTATAGTATTACCTTGAACTTTTAGAAAGTTACCATTAATAAATATGAAATCAAGTTGCCTTATTTTAATACAGTAGTAAAGTCCATTGTCATTTCGCTTAGCTTTATTAATATATAGAAGAAATTTTCCCTGTTCTTGTTTTGTCTGAATGTGAGAAATCTTGGAAACATTGTCATCCATGAAGTTAAATGTTGCTCCAAGAAATTCAGGCCAGTTTCCAGAAACAAGTCGGATCCAATACAAAGTTTCTCTGTAGAGAGCGGAAATTTGGTGTGGACAACTTAGGGTCACATTTTGTCCAGCAGTTATGGTCTTTACTTCAAACTTAAATTCTTCAGTACAACCTGCAACACGAAAAAATTGATTCATCACACGATATCTATTGACAGGAGAAGACAATATATTTTCACTGTGCTAAAGTTATGAATGCTGGCGTAATATTTGTTTCACAAAAACATTTAGTGTAGATTTCATTCATACTCACAGCCAGCGCTGATCATAAGCAGAAAATATACAATCAAAGGCATTTTGTCACTACACCTCTTCAGACTGCGTACAGTACAGAAGATCATAGGATGGGTCAAACTAATATAATTACGTTCAGGGGGAGGGAACTATTTAGTGTGATCTGATTGGCCATTGATGGTGTTTGTTATCTATATGAATCACCTGAATTTTCTAACCTACCCTCAGAAAGCAAGCTTTATCATGAGTTTCTTTGTGTGATTACCTAAAATCAGCTCTGTTTGACAACAGAAACCCAAAAGTGAATCTCAGGACATAAAACTTAATGAAACTCATTGTGTCTCTATGGTCTTAAAGTTTATTTTGCTATTTGATAGTTATTCTCTATGTCTCTTCAGAAATTCCTGACCTGCTTTGATATTACTACTTCCGTCTGACCATAACAATCTATTAAACTATTAATATTGTATTAATATAGTAACTAGATTGATAACATAGTAACAATATAGTTACTATGTTCCGGCTGAACATAATCATAACAATCAACAGGAACAGGATTATGAACAAATGAACAAAATGCTTTTCCAGAGCCAAATCCAATGACCTCAGAACCGTAGCCTCTTGACCAAAAGAAAAAAAAAATCATATAAAATTATAGTTTTCAGTGAGTAAAATTGGGACTAAACATGTTAGCGTTTTCCTCTGTAAACATATTTCTAATATGTCTAATGGCATGGAATTGACAGCAGAGGTCAGAAATAACTCGATTAACCAGAATATATAAAAAAATCAAAGCAATTTAATCCACAGATTAAATTATGTGCCATAAAGTGGAACAAAACAGGGGAGAATTAAATCAGTGCAGAAAAGGATGTGCAAATATGCATTTAGGGCATATATATTAGTCACATATGAAAAAGGCAAAAACCAAAAGGAATAAATTGTAAATATTGACTGATTGTTTATAAAAAGGTTTCAATCCATAAAAGTATTGCACAATGTGGCATGACTGGGAAAGCGGAGACTTTCATAAAAATAGTCTTACTGTTGAAAACATACAGCTATATTTCTGAATCAAACATTCCAGTCAAAAATAAGTCACAAGAGTTCTCAAAAAGGTAACTAGCACTTGAATAACTTTGAGACAGACAAAGAAACGGCAGGTATAGTTTTCCCTACCAACACAAGTAATAAATTCAACAGTAATGGGCTTTAACGCTTATGGCCCAAAACTCCTGCTGTTGAAGCTTTAATAAAGTTTGCTGCACAATAATAAACCAAGGAAATACAAGAATATGTCAAGTCAAATGACATCAAACTAATATTTTTAGTTCCTCTGACTATTCCAATATTTTACCCAAATCTTTCTTTGTGGAGTTATTTCCTTCAATTCTTTTGTATGTGGGGATGATTTGGGTTGGTAATGATGGCTCATGCACATTTCATGTTATTATGTAAAATTTAATGAGTAGTTCGTTTATCTAGGCCACTGTGAATATCCCGAATAGTTAGCTTCCCTCTATCAGTAGTATAGTTAACTCTTTTCAGACATAAAAATGCCTGCTTGGTATTATCTGTAAAATATAAATAAATTGCTGAATGCTGGGCAATATAGTCTTGTCCAGTATGAACCCAAACGTTTGCATCTTGAGTCACTTTGTCCTTCTAACCAATGGATGGTGAAAGCATTTGATATCTACTCGGATATCTAAAGAAGTGTTTCATATCTAATAAATATAAAGTGTGATGTTAACAAAACATTAAATTCAGTTTAAAACTGATTTACAGTAAACACAAAAAAACGTCCTTGCTTGTAATGTTCTGTAATTTGAGGGGATTTATTCTGTCCCTCTTTAAAACTGACCAATACATAACCCTACAGTGACGTTTGGACCACTTAGTGAAGTCACAGTGTAAAGCATCAGCACTTCATTAGAAATAATAGGAAAAAGATCATGTGATGCAATAACAAACAAAAACATTTTCAAACTGAAAAGCTCCACCTTCTGAAGAAAGCTCCTCCTATTCACTGTGCAAGTCGAGTCAGTGGGTGGAGCATTGATGAAAGAGTTAGGGAGGTGTTTGTGGGCACACTTTCCATTCTCTGCACTTCAGAGCAGCTCGGTCAGTGAAGTGCATAAATATATCCATGTTGAAAAGCAGATGACAGCACTAAAGTCATAAAAGACTGGTATACAAAGCTTAGTTTGAAGTCAGATGTTTATAAGTCGGGATGACTATGTTGGCACTGAGCTATTGACATAATTAAAAAAAAAAAAAAATACTTGTCTCAGTAAATTCAACCTAATCCCAGATGTTCTGAATTATAAAATATCGTCATAGAAATTATCTTTGAAAAGCAAAACCTAAATAGTGTGAAGATCAAATCTTCTTCAAGCAGCTGGAAAATATAGTTAGCCAAATTCCAGATAAGATCAGTTGATTTGTGGTTTCACTAATTGTCAACTTCAAAAGTCAAGTCATGTATTTAAACTACAGAAGTATCCAAAAAAGATAACATTCAGATATTTATTACTTCCATTATTGGAACAAAATGCATGTCCATATTTAAATGAGTAGTAGAATAAATATAAATATGTATTTAATGATTTTGTATTAGTATTATTTTGTGTTTTATCGTTTTACCTTAATTTTGTGAATAGAACTACTTTCAGCCATCTAGTTCTACAGAACTCATAAAACGCTGCATGAGAATTTGAGCAATGCTGTGGTTGTGGTTTGTTCATGCGAGGGTGTGAAAACAAAGGTGCTTTCCTTCCTGTCCAAGCTGCAGAAGAAAAGACACTTAAACCGTTTTTTAATTTGCATAAGTAGATATAAGCAAAGTAACACAATAATATTGTAAAAACTAATATTACTCAAGAAATAAGCACAAATTCATGAATGCAAACTTAAGTTGTCATGAATTATTTCACTTGTTTCCGTAGTGCCTTTCTTTTACTGCTTGTTTGTACACAAAGGAGAGTTGCCAGATCTATTTTATTTTCTTTTGTGAAAGTTATTTTTAAAAATGTAATGTTTTAAAGCCTGTTAAGCTTTTTGTAAGGCATTTATGTTTTGTTACAAGTATAAAGACAAAATTCTTTAAGTTCCAGTAAATAATAGCTGTTTCATTAACATGTTTAAATTTTGACTTTAAAGTAGTTAAAATGGTAAATATCAGCCTTACAATTAAATTAATGTGATTGAGCTCTTTTTCTGACTTTGTTTCCTGTTGAAGCAAAGTGTGTGACGCATCTGTTCACAGTAAACAAGTTTTGTGGTCGGTCGAAGGGGTCTGAACCTCTTACCACAATTCCACTCTGTAAGAATAGCTGCTGAAACCTGCTTTGTTTGTGACAGAGGGAAATATGTCAGAGAGTTTATGAAGTGATAATATCTCAAATATGTAATATTTACTTTGGAACATGGATAGATTTAAGAGAAAGTGATGATGTGAAGAATTATTTTAGAAATAATTTGTATTCATTACATACAATCATTAATGGAAACAAATAAGATTGTGTGGAGAGTATTTTTTGCAAACTCAAGCATTGCAATGGAAATTAGATAAGTGCCGCCTTTGCAAATTTATTTTATTTTGATAATGTGATCAATTTGGACTGGCATGGGTTGTGAAAAAAGAATCAGTTGTGTCATAAACCATTGAAACACATTTCAGTTTCTACTGTAAATGCTGAAGATGTTAAGGTATCACAATCAATGATAAATGTTGTTCCATCTCAACAAATATGCAATAAAAATGCTAATCTTTTAACACTACAAGTAAAATATTTCAAGAAGGGCTCCACCACTCCGTTTCTCTTCAAATAATTGTATCTAACAATAAGGCATTTTCACCCACATATGTCTAAAATGGCACTGGTTTTAGTTGTGCACTTTGACTTTATATTTCACACAAACAATAAAAATAAACTTAGTATCATATGCATTTAAAAGCTCCACCCCATATTGGTCCACCTACGTTTTCTTGCCCGTCCCTTTAGCGGGAGGGACGAGAGGCGGCGCAGTAGGGAGGTGTTTGTGGTCACACCCTTGATCTAAAAATAGCTCTGTCACTTTCAGAAATGCAGTCACGTGGAGGTGATGGAAAGTCTCATCTCAGAAGGTGATGCTAAAAGTTGCAACCAAAATCATATATGCCCAAGTGAAGATAATTTTATGTCACTCAGAATATCTGACTTAAAGATAATTGGAATTCAGTCAGATCACAGATAAAAAAAAAAGTTTTCTCTTCTTTTTTTTTTTTTTTTTTTACTGAGGTTTACTATTATTATTACACATGAAAACTAAGAGAAAATCTGATTTGTAGAACCATAAATGCAGGACAACATAGTTGTAGGACAGAGTAGCTCCACCCTTTGGTGAGGGAGGATCAAGACTTAACCCAAACGGAGAGGAGGTCAAGTCACTGTTCAGACACAGACACTTCGAGACAGAGTCGTAAAACTATACATGTTGAGGGCTGACATTTAGGCTAGACAAAGAAAATGCGGTGCTAGGATTTGTAAGACCACAAAGTAGATATGATTTGGGTGCGAAATCAAGAAAAGAAAATAAAGGAGCAGGAACAAAAGGGAGAAAGAGAGTAGAGATTGACTGAAAGAGAACCATTGCATCCCAGCAGCACTGATTTAGATTTTTCTGGACCGAGACAATCTCTGACATGTGGCAGACTTCAAGCAGCAAAGCAACAACATAAGAATATCAGCATATAATTAGCAAAAACATTAGGCAAATATGCAATTTACAATATTAATTCAGCCCAGACAATGGAATGGTCTCACTGTGAGTCGATCATCAGCTGGGTCAAAGCAATGTCCAAAAATTGATGGAACAGGAAAAGAAAGTTATTCTCTTTCAGCAGGCATAACCTGGCGTCCCAGCAGGGGGTTCTCAGTAGAACCTCTTGTACTTATCAGGATTTGTTTTTTTCTGTGTGTTAATTTAGGTTTCTTTGTTGTGTTGAGTCTCCGTGTTGTCCTGTCTACCCCTTGATTGGTTACACCTGTTCCTTGTTTCCCCTGATTGTCTCCCTGTGTATTTAAACCCACCTGTGTCCCTTGCTTCCTTGTCGTCTAGTCTTGTCTATGCTACCGTCTTGTCTATTTTGCCATTTGTCCAGTTGCTACCAGTTCTGAGCTCCTAGCCTTATGCTCACCTGTGCTGCCTGGATTGTTTGGTTTATTTATCATTAAATCATTATTGCATTCTACAAACCTGGATCCACTGCGTCTGCCTCACCATTCTACCACCACAAAACATGACGATACTTTAGATTGGAAACTCAGAGGAAAGCACCTTTCTTGTCGGGGATTGGATAGGTCATCCCAACAGGCCTCTGTGGACAGACTCGTCAAGGGACGTCTCATGTCTCCATGGGGCTGCAGAAACGCTGTGTTTGCAGACTGCTTTCTAGTGAACACTTTGAAGATTTTGAAATAAGAAAAAAAAACGTTCAGAGCTCTTGTGTCTCATTTGGAGGCTGACTTCAAAGACAAGGCTTTGGGTTTCAGGCCTTACTTTTGTAGTGGGGATCAGTTCTTATCTGATCATCTCTGCGTTTTATTGCAGGGGGGTTGGCAGGGATGTCTTCAGCACAAAGAATGTGATATTTCAAGCAGTGATATCTCTGATTGAAGTTGAGGCTGTCACCATGACAGACATTTTCAAGCACTGTAAATCCTTTAAGAGTGTACTGAAAATTGTCATTAATTTTAGCACAAAAGGGTACACCTTTACAATAAATGTCATGTTTTTTTTTTGTCCATTTCAGGTTTTGTGCAGAGACTAAGTAGCATAATGACTGAGGCCAAGGCAACATTTATATCCCCAAAAGAAACATTTAGTCATCCAACTTAAACTGAGCTTTCTACTGTCCTACCATCAGTTGCTTTCAAAGTTGCTCTCTCTTCACTGTCTTCAACGTTTTCAGGTTTAGAGCACATTAGCTTCACCTTCTATAAATCATTTGCTTTTTTACAACATCTTTTCGCGAACAAATATTCACAGAATTTCATTAGATTAGAAAACCCTTTAAAATGAAAAGGGAACCTGCATACCAAACATGGTGGGCTGGCTATCTTCAACGTTTCAGCCAATCACTCTTCAGGAAATATTTCATTACCTTTCGAACTAAAATCTGCATTTGATCAAGAAGGCATTAGATGTGTGAGAAAAGGTTGTGCCACAATGATTGTCAGGGTGGCTGCTTTGATTTTGTTTTTCAGTACGACAGGTAAGTTATTTATTTTTAAGAAATAAAATAATCAAAATAAATTTATTTACATAGAACACATTGTTGTGTTTTTGAAATAATAAACATGTACTTGAATGTATTTTTACAGCTTTCTTTCCATCTGCTAAGGCTTCCCACCTGATCTCTTTAAGTCTGGTAGATGTTGGTGATAATATAACATTCGAATGCATTGCTTCTGAGAAGGAGGTTAAATTTGTTTCCTGGTATAAACAGTCTCTTGGATATATGGTTGAAACAGTAGCTTCTGTGGTCCTTGGTCAATTGACGATAAGTGAAAAATTTAAAGGCTCTCGCTTTGCAATGACAA
>CAEGAE010052326.1:0-23984 GCA_903067095.1 Girardinus metallicus | reverse complement strand
GCTCCCAGGCCTCTGGTAGAGGACCCGAGCTCAGAGGATGAAAGAGACCACCCGCAGAGGGTGAGAAGGGAATTTTTTTTTTTATATATATAAATCCAAATATCACCATCATGATAGTGAGAAATTGTTTGCCAAACAAAATCAAGCCTGTCCTATGCTTGAATGGTCATCTCAGTTCCTCTAAAAAAAAACATATTTCCAGTTTTATGGAGAGAAAAAAGAATGGCATGTTGAAAATTATGTATATCCTTCTCAGTAATCAGTGGAAGATTCTTTGTTGACTTTTACAGTTACAGAATTCCACTTGTAATTGCTGGCAAGTTTTCTGCATGTTTCTGCTGGTATTTTGATGGTTTATCTTTGATGAATTCCAAGTCTTTGAGGTTGTCAGGTCTCCTTGTTGTCACCATAATCATTACTTTTCAAAGTAGGTTTGATGTAGGACTTAAATGCAAATTGGAATCGGGAATAATCACGATGTTTTATTTAATAAACAAATTAAAAAACTTACTTTTTGCTGCAGTGAAACAGCAGGGAAAGCATGCTGTATCACAAGAGGAGCCAGTGACAAACGATGAAGCAAGAGAGCCGGAAATACATTTGGGGATGAAGAGGAAATGATGGATTAATCAGAACCAGCCGAGGAATCAGGAGATGAGTAACAGCTGTGAAGGAAAACAAAGAGATAAACAAAACCAAACTGAGAAGTTACAAATAAAAGGAGAAAGAATAACACCAATCTAAGAATACAATGCAAATAACACAAAGGAATAAACTAAAATGGCCAGATGTAAGTAAGTACACAGAAAAGGACTGATCCGAAACAGAAGCACAACTGAAACCCAAAGCAGAGATCACAACACCAAATTCTGGACTTAACTCAGCAGCTCAATTTTGTAATTGTGGTGTTTCCATTAAATAAGAAACACAATTAAAATCCAACATGAATAAGTTTGTTTTTTTTTACACCATTAGTTGTTAAAAAAAAACAAAAAAAAAACATGCAGCACCATCATCTTCCAACTACTTCCTGTTATCGTCTTCTTCACGGTTTCAACCAGTTGATCATGTGATTCTGGTGAAAAACGTGTTTTTGTTGCAGTTTTGTGAAATAAACCAATTTTGATATGGCAGCTTAAGCTTCTTTCTAGCAAAAGAAAACATTTTTTTCAAAATTGGCATGTTTGTATTTAGCAAATGTATTTTTTAAACTTCACAGTTTTATGACGAATGGAAACATGACTATTGTTAAGCCATTATAATAGCTCCGGTGAAAATAAATAAAAAAGTGGAAACTTCTACAACGGCTTGAACAATGAATGCCAGGATGAGCATCTGCGCCGTCTGCTCTTGTTCCTAAAGAAGACTTAATGTCCTGTTGTCAGCAGAGCAGGTGCAGAGTGTTCAAAAGCTGTACTACAAACAGAGATTTTGTCTTCAATAGTTGGATCTATTGCAAAGATATTTTTAGACATCCGGATTGCTCTGTGTTCTTTATGTCACATTAAGTAGCTCACAGGTGTGATAAAAGCAGGGATTTTAAAAGTATTTTTTTGAATTGTTGAAGTCAGCTTTCCAGGTCACATTATTTTCAACAAAACATGGTACTATCCAGCATTATGCATGTGGGTCTTTGCAGCACTCCGTCTGTGCGATTCTTAATATCCAAAGGTGTCAGATTGAAGGATCGTGTCAGTAATTTCAAATTCATCTCAGTAATTTCATCAGAAGGTCCCCACTTTGGTTGAACTGGGGATGTTATTGCTTAGTCCTATTGTTGAGGCAACCACAGAAGCAACAGAGAGCCGACAGGTTGTCATCATGGAGACGCGGCGGTGGCAGGCACAAACACCCGGCATATGAGATCAACATTTTACCAGTGTAGTAGAAAATGGGAAAATCTGTGGCTTTTCATGTAGCAGGCAATTTCCTCCCCCACTTTGTGCCACTGCTGTCACGGTGAGAAGAAAAACTCATGCCAGTCTCAGCCGCACAAATAGAGCGGGTAATTTGTCATGGGAAAACACAGAAGCAAATTCATATTGGTAATAATGGGAAATTACAGCTGTGTGTATGCATTCTGTCACGTATTCTTCCACAGACGGACAGATATTACAAACTTTCCAACCCTTTTAATATTTGAACAATTTGGTTTTCTCTGCAAAAATGGCCATTAAATATTGTTTAATATGATGAGTGAGGGGTGAGTTTACCAATCACACAACAGAAAAGAAAAGTGAAAAACAGATTTCTCCACATTACGGCCATTAAACTCATTTTCATTTTATGCCAAATCAAAAACCTCAATGTTCTTAAAGGGCCACTTGTCCCAGAATCTAATGATAAAAACTATTAAACTGTTAAAATATCAGTAAATAGCTGTTTGTTTCAGCATTCAATAAGTGTTTCTTAAAATGAAGAAACACTTATTGTGTTTTCTGATTGTTTTTGTGTTTTTTGCAATCAAATTCACAGATTTTGTGGTGCTAATGTAGAAATATTTGCAAGGAATTTTTACAATATTTGCCCTAATGTATGACACTAAATGTGACTTTTTATTAATCGCTGTATCGATCACCGACTACAACTTGAAATCAAGTAAGGCTGAGGCAGCGGCCACTTAAACCCATTGCTTTTGCCCAAGTTTGAGAAAAATTTGCAGTAAAATCAGAAGAAAATGTGAATTTTGCAACAGTTTAGCAGATTTGTGAAAAAGTGAAGGGATTTATTTATGTAATTTGGAATCTAAAGGGACACATAAAAAAATTCTGGCGACCCAGATTTGGCCCTCGGGCATTAAGTTTAACACATGTGCTCTCTAGGAAAGAAAATATCCACAAATGTTTAAAGCGAGGAAGTTGGTAACATAAATTAGAAATGCAGACGCGGTCGAATAACCAAGCAGTCCTAAAATGAATTATTTGCTGGCAAAAGTAGCAATGTGTTGTTACATTTCACCTAGACCAGCATGACTTATTTGCTGTTTTGTTTTGTTTTGTTTTTCTATCACAGTTAAACAATTTTTGATATCAGATAAATGTAGCTTAAATATATCCAAACTGTCAAATTAAGACAAAAAATACATTATTTGAAAATTAATAAAAGAAGTCAACATTTTTTACATAAAGACAGTTTTTAACAAAATTCTCACTTAATTTTCTCTTATGAGTTTGTAAATTATTTTTCTTTCTTTGAGACGTTTTTTAGGCACATTGTTTTGCTTATAGAGAGTGATGAATTTTAGTGATCTCAAACAGAAAGAAGCAGAAAACTGAGCCTTGTGTCAGCAAGTTGAGAGCCACAAAACCTTTAACAGATACGATGAAAAAGAATGGAAAGACCTTTAGGTGGTGAGCGGGCATTGCTGGATTGATCAGAATGACAAATGTGTGCAAGTCAGTACCTGCAAAAAAAGAAACAAAGTGTTCTGGAACACCAGTAACCCTTTTTTACTAACGTCAAACAGCTTTGATGTATAACACATCAACCGTTTGAAAAGAGCAGGACTGTGCTGACAATATAAATGGAAACCTTTTCTCACAAAGGCTTGAAAATGAACACTGACAGCCGAGGCTGACCACAGTCAAAAATTTGAGAGAAAAAAAAGCTGAAATTTTGAGATGGAGAAATTTTTTAGAAAAAAATTTGGAAATTTATAAGTTTCAAAATTTTTGACTTTTCAAACTTAGAAAACTTCATGTTTTTTCTAAAAAAATTTCAGAAATTAATCTCCAAATTTCTGAGTTTTTTCTAGCAAATTTTCAACTTTTCAAGCTCAGAAATTTACAAGTTTTATTAGAAAATTACTGAAATTAATCTCCAATATTTTTTTAGGGTTTACAACTTTTCTAACTCAGAAATTTACAAGGTTTTTTTTTTTTTTTTGAACATTTCTGAAATTAATCTCAGAATTTTACTCCTGCTTTTTATTTTCTTTTTTAATCTACAATTGCCCTACAATATGCTGTCATAGGTCAGTGACCTCCAGAAAATCTAAAAATCCCATCAGATGGACATGATACAAACACAAAAGTATTACCTTTTCAGTATGGCTGGAGAACAACAACATGGGCATTAATTTAAGAATCTGTAGTTGTGATTCACTGATGACGGTGTGGACCTTGTTGAATAGCAACACAGGGGTCAGACAGACGGCCCAGCAGAGACAAACATCTCTCTCTACCATCACAACATTCTGCAGAGTGTTGATGTTCCACATCTCAGCGTGGGACTCCAGCTGCAACACGGCAGACAAGACGGGTTTGCAGAGAAAACCGAGATGCTGAGAGGGTAATTGGTGTGTGTCTCTGTTTCAGTGCCTCTGCAGTACCAAGGTCCAAAACAAAAATACACAGTCAAAGACTCCTCTGCCCAAATACATTAAATTAAATATAATAAAAGCAACATAGCAGAACTTAATACACCAATAAATGTATGAGAAACAGCTTCTTGACTAAACAAAATAAATTCAAAGAATAAGCAAATTTCGACAAACTTCAAATCTATAAATATATTAAAAATAAACCCTATTACATATGTATTTTAAATCTATTTCAAGTTATCCGTTTAGTGATTATTTCTCCCAGACTAGTTGTTGTTGCTGTTTTGTTGTACACAATAACAGAATCAAATAAATGGCAAACTGATTTAATTTACTAATTGAGCCAAAATGTAAAAACTAAAAATATTCAGTGGTTCTCTAACCTGCAATTCTTCAACTGAAAAACAAACGCATTTATATACACATTCAAGCTTTCATATTTCATGTCGTCATCATAAAAATCTCTTGTAACGAAGTTGTGCTCATTCACAACCTTACAAGTGTTATGGTCATTTTTGAAACTGTAAAACAAAATGGGCTCTTTAACAGATTGAGAGACAGGAAGTGAGCGTGAGCTGCATTAAATGGCCGTAAGTTGGACCTCATCGAGTTGCCATAAAGTTTTGAGCTTCTTATGGGAGGAGGAATCGTTTTTATTTTATCCAAGAATTGATTTATCTTGCATTTTAAAGTCTCTTCACTCCTTGGTGCTCAGTCTTTCTGCCAATATTAGTGTCAGCTGGATTTAAATGCACTTTCAACTAGTGGAACTTTTAAACATTGTTTTGAGTTTTGATGAGCAGACTTTGGTTTGGCTTAAAGCTGCAGTTTGTAACTTTTCTAAGACAAATATTTGTTTTACATATTTATTGAAATTGTCACGATGTTGTGACAGCAGTGTGAGACAGAAAACCTGTGAAAAATTTTTAAATCCTCTGCTTTCTCTGAGTACTAACTAGAAACAACCAATCAGAGCCTGGAGGCGGGTCTTTATGCTATCAATCACCCTCTATGTGGCCCTTCCTCTCTGCTACACTATCATACCGTTATGAATGTTAATGCTAGTTAGCATGGCCATCGATGATGGCGGATAAACGGCTTTCCTGTAATGATAAGTTGTTTCCAGAGATGGGGAGAGTACCCAAAAATTGTAATCAAGTAAAAGAAGCACTAATTCAACATATTTTTACTCAAAAATTACATCATCAGATGGACAAAAGTATAAAGTCAAGTGAAAATTTTGGTATTTTAAGGACAAAAATGACAATAATTCACATAAGTACCAAAAAATAACAAAATCAGGCAATTTATTTATTTTTTTTTCCAAATCAGCTTCTTTCAATAAAAAACATGAAACTTTAACAAAAACTGCAGGTCTGAATTTTTGGTTAAGTGTTTGTTTTTCATTCAGCGGACACAGATTCCAGAGATTTTACTCAAGTAAGAATAGAAATACTTCATAATAAAATTGCTCAAGTAAAAAGTACAGCGAAGCAAAAATACAAAAAACGTTAGTCAAGCAAATGTAGCGAGTTGCTACCAAACTCTGATTGTTTCTCCGAGTACATGAAGCTGATTGACAACGCTAAGACCCTCCCGCTGTCTCTGATTGGTTGTTTTTGGTCGGGAGCGGTGCATTTTTTCAGACCACAACAGCAACACAGGGAGTAGATGGAGGAGATCGATCTTTCACAGATTATTTGTCTCTATATTTTAACAAAAAAACATTTTGTCTATAAAAGTTACATACTGCAGCTTCAGATTAATCAAGTTTCTTGTGCAGCAATTTTCACTATAAGTCTCTGCAGCTTTTTCCAAGGTACTCTTCCATGCAGGCCTAAAACAGAGCGGTAATCAATGAACTGCTCCAAAATGAAACTCAGTTGCAAATGAGAGCTGTTTGAAATATGCCAGCCTGTCTGCTGCAGTGAGCGGAGCGGCGCATCACATCTTCCAACAAACAACGCGCCTGCAGGAGTGTTCAAATCCTCTCTTTCTTCCTACTCTCATCTTCTTTGATCATAATGTTCCAGTAAACAACGAACAGTGTGTGTCGTTTCCACGCAGCACACCGAGGAGACGCCTTCAGTTACGTAGCAGCTAAATGTGGAAGTTGAGTGGCAGGTTGAATCACAAAGGGGACTTTATTGCTGTAACCTAATTTTCACGTCAATGTTGTTTTAGGCTTCGCGAATGCAAAAGAAGTCAGTGACAACAACAACAAAGCAAAACAATAACATTTATTTATTGATTCATACGTTATACATTTCATGATTTATTAGCGATATATTATTATTGGCAAAGATACTATAATCCAATTGCATTTCTATACATAAATACAAAATATGAGGTAGGGCCTCAATAATTGATGATGAAAATAAATAGATGCATTTTTCACATTTATGATGTATATCTTCTATTTTTTTTTTTTTTTTTACACATAACACACATTTTAAAACATACTTTTATAATATATATATTCTCAATTTTTAAATTAAATGAATGTCATGGGATGTTGGAGGCACATATCTATATCCATAGGCAGCAGTGCCTCACATAGGACACACAGAAATATATGACATTACTCAAGTAATTAGAAATTTAACCTATGCACTCATAGGTCACACAATAAAGTGCCAAAAAGACACAACAGACATAACAATAGGAATACTGGTACCATATGAGACAGACAGCTATGCTGTGGTGTTAATTTTGAAATACATTTAATAATAATAACTCTACTTTTTCGAGAACATCTATAAGGCCAATGGTTACCTGAAGATGTGTTGTAACATATTGGCAAACATCAAAGAACAACTACATGTTAAATGGATGGCAGTATCTCGACTTCCTATACGCACACGACACATTCCTTTTTAAACTTTTTATGTTGCAACTACAATCCCACATGAAGTACTCATTCTTTGGTTACTTACACTGCCCAGTGGTGACTTGTAGGCCAAGAGATTCCTTCATATTTATATATATGTATATATTTTTTTTCTTATCTCTATCATCCCTCGATTTTGTATCTTTATGTTCAACTAAAGGTTCCCTAAAGTAAACATGCAGAGACTTGTACTTTGAGAAGAAAACACATGGACACTGAGTTATAGCAACACAAACTGCAACATGCAAGCTCTTCATTTGATATATTTTACAAATATATGTGGTTCAAACAAAACCCTAAGCTGATTTTTTTTTTCTTCTCAAACCAAAGGCAAAGAATCCCTACACAAATGGTAACACAGGGACATAAAATATATACGTATAGGTCTCACCTCTGAGTAAAGTCATAAAGGGTTTTATCTTTAAAGTCTTGCAGGAATAAACTAAATGCCCTCATCATACAACATTTGCTTTTTCATCTCTGATTAGAAGAGAAGCCATCGGGGTATTTTTTTTTTTTTTTGGGAGCAAATCTGTATTTAAAGTTAGCATTACTAAGCTAGCTTAGCGTCATACTAGGAACTGCTTGTAAATCCTCCTTGCTTATTTCTACAGTCAGCTCAGACCAGTCATGCAAACATTTGATTGACAGCTACGTGGAGATTGATTAAACATACAGAGACAAACACGCCCGCGCACACACAAGCCAGAAACAGACATACATTTTTTTAAACCACAGCTAGAGCTCTATGCACGACATACTAAAAGGAACACAGTGCAGCAAACAAGCTATTTAACATCTGTATATTTGTGCTCATTAATTGATTATGTTTTGCTTTCAAATAACCTCTTAGTATCTGTGCTATTTTCATATCAAGGTCATGAAAAGACATGGCTTAGAGAAGTAGGAATAGAGAGCCTTAAACTTTTAGCAATCGCTTTTTCAACCGGCTAAAAAGAAAAAAGACACTCCACCATTGAAAGCCTGCAGTGATAAAAGCATCTATTACGCCAATCAGGAACTCTGCTTAAGCTCAAAAACCATGAATCCAGTTGGTCCAAAGCAAAACTGACTAATTGCTTATAAGTAGGTGCATGGTGTTTCTTTTACGTTAATAGGTTGGCAGCTCTCATTAGTGGCCTGCCATGACATTTCAAGTCCGATCACCTGCAGAGCTGCACTCTTTTAATTTTTTTAAACCCACAGAAATCCACTTACAGCAGCTCAGTTATGCGGATGATGTCAGAGCATAATTATTCAAAGGAAACAAGTGCTGCATTTCACTAATGCGTCCGATTCTGACGGACCACGGTGGGACTGTGATGGGTCCAGAAAAGCTGCTAAAAGCCTTTTGCCGTTCACAAATAATATATGAACCGCAGCAAACTAATTTTCCTTACGCTATTATTCCTGCAGCTACCACAGTAGTCTGACGAGTTTACCTGAGACCCTGTTTCAACGAGGACACACGGAGAGAGAGGCAACATGTTCCGAAATGACAGCGAGGTCTCCAATAATCTACCACTGACAACAAGAGACAAAGTGTACTTCCTCTGGGGAGCGAGGCCTTTTTTCTACTCTAAATCTTAATTTATTTGCACATAGCAGTAGCTCCTATGGTGAGGATGTGACACTTATTACTTGAGGAAAGTCGGGATCATTTTTTTTCCCAGAAGCACTTTGTACAAAACATTACATGTTAGCAAGAGTAACATTAGGGGACATTTACACACACAAACACTCTCACTCTCTGCCTTCCTCCTCTGGAGGTTTTATAAATATATATATAGGTATATATAACTCTAATAATGTGTATGCTTATATATTTGATATAGTCACTCTACTTATGTAACGTACATTGCACAGAAGATTTATATATTTATATATATGGCTTGACAAAGTCACAACACATACATACAGCATTTAATAGACATTTATGCACATAGAGGTCATCTTCGTCAACCTGAAAGGGTTAATTGGCCAAGTAATCGCCAACGAAAATGATGGCTAGACTATTCGGATAGCTTTCTACTTTGCACCGCTTTAAATCCACAGACAAAGCAACTTAAAAAAACCCACAACTTAATAAAATAAGGTATCACATTCTACCTCTCGGGTTCAGAGACAAAGAGTCCAAGCTTCTGCTCCAATGCTGAGTTGTTAAAGGCCAAAGTGAAACACGCAGAACCGGTAATCAGGATGCATTCGCCACTCTACTGGGACATAGGAGGCACAAATTACAGATATCATAATCTATTTCTGACAAAGCAAGAGCGACTGAGCAGTAGTTGATATGACTATTAATACATAGTGCTGGAAACGTGATAACAAAGCATACTAGGTCTATTTTTTTCAGATAGTTTCTATAATCCAGGTGAAATTTTGTACACAGATGGACACAAAACCAAGATCCCCACCCAAGCTTACTGAAATTCGTTTTTTTCTTTTCCTTTTTTTTTTTTCTGGAGTTTAATTTTCTTTACGTTTTTTTCTGTCTGCTTGCTTGCACCGACATGACTCGTTATCTCTACGCAGAAATGAAATGCCACTCACACACCCACACAAACACACACTTAGAAACAAACAAACACAACTCCATGGGGAACAGCTATTGTGAGTCTAATATTGCAAGTGCAGTCTGAGTGGTGTCATTTTTATGACACAATTTTTCTCTTGGAATGAGTTCCCTGGGAGGGGGGCTGTGGAGTAATCAGTGGTCATGTGTGGGAGGCAATGATAGCCCATTAACCGAGTACCGAGTAGCAGCAGGAAGAGCAGACTCCACTTGGACAGCAGCACCTCCCTAAGACAAGACGGGAAGAGGTGAAGAAGTAAAAGAAGAGGAAAAGCCTGTTTCCACTTCCGTGATAAAGAGGGGAAGCAGACAGAGTGAAGTACAAAGCGGGAGAAAAATCAGAGGAGAAGGAAGAAGAAGTGGAGGACAAAACAGCCTGGAAGCAGGCGTCCACCCCACTCCAAGCGCCCCCTGCAAAAATTGGAAGGTGTTGCTTCCAGAGCAGCTGCTACTGATAGGAACCAAGCTGGAAGTCCTTTGGGGGCAGTTTGAGACCCAGGGAGCTGGTTCCTAATGGGTCGATCATGTTCTTGTAGCGATTTCCACGGTGCTTCATCAGGAAAGGCCCCCAGTCAGGCTGAGGGGAGCAGACCAACTTCAGACGCTGCAAGAGAAAACACAGCCCGGTTAAAGCTTTAAGCCAATAAATCAGGGCTATATTAGCATTCTGCTGTCAGGTGTTTTATTAACTGTGTCCGGTCTCATGGCACTGCTTTCAATATTACAAATTAGGGCTTATATGATATTAGAAAACCATACAGAGTCAGGTTTTGGTAAATCATAATGATAATATCAGTTGCAATAAATTCACATACTCCTATATTTCTCATGCGTGTGCTTCAAAAACACTCTCTGTGACCTTTAAGTGTCCTGGAAACTGAAGTTTCTGCTGCAGTTGGACTTTATCCAGCAGGCTGAATATCTTATTAATGTGAATTCATGACACTTGAAATATATTCATCATCAAAATGTGCTTTCCAAGCAATCCTTCCAGATATCAACTTCATACACACTTACATTCAGAAGTTCCATTGCACAAAATTTTGACAATATTTCGCTAATGACGAAAAAACACAATTTCGTAATCGTTGTGTTTTCATGGAATAAGAAATGCAATTAAAATTGCACGTGGATAAGTCATTAAAAATCATGCTACAGCATGTCACGTCATGGTGCTACTAGCAAAGACACGAAGTTGCATTTCCATTACAAACATTCCACTACTGTCAAAAAAAAAACGCAATTTCACAATTGTGGAGTTTCCATTAAATACGAAACAATTAAATCCACACATGAATATGTTTGTTAATGTAATAATTCATTCAAAGTTAATCATATCGAAACTAATTTTGATACGACTGAAAAACCACCACATCCTAGAGCAAAAACTTCTGGTAAAACATTTTAGTTTTTTGTTGTTTTTTTTTTTCAAAATTGGCAAATATATTTTCATAATTCCAATTTGTGCAATTGTATGGAAAGAGGAAACACATTTACCGTATTGTGCGATACTATTACATATGGTGGCTTTCACTATTATTAATACCACTTGAACATGTTGCATGTATTTTATGGGATTTTATGTGTTAGACTAAAACAAAGTAGGACATAATCGTCAAGAGAAATGAGAAATTTTCTGATTTTTTTTCTTTTTCTAAGTGTTCTTTGTACTTGTCTCAGACCTCTGACTCAATGCTTTGTAGATGCACCACTTTCTGAAATTACTTTTGCAAATCTTGTGGAGAAAGTCTCTACAAGCTTTGCACATGTAAAAGTGGAGATTTAGCTTTTTTCCTTTTCTTTTTTTTTTTCAAAATAGCTCAGGCTCAGTCAGTGGAAACAGTATTTTAAAATAAACTTCAAGGACACAGACTCTCAGATGGACACAGGTCTGATTTGACCAGACTCTACAGAAACAGGAATATGCTTTTATCCAAGTCACTCCGTTGTAGGTCTGACTTTATGTCTGCAACAGAGAAATGTGTTCTCTCGCACAGAGGACTAAAAAAATATCATAACTCTGTTCTTACAGCCCTGGTTTGGGATTTCCTGTAGATTATTCTTGACACATTATCTAGGTTTAACCTTTATCCTTTTCTCCTGTGGTACATTTGCAGCTGGTGGGAATCATGTGGACATCAACAAAGTTCTGTTTTTAAGTTCTTGTGAAGAATGAAGTGTTTGGATAGAAGGAAATTTGTTATGGAAACCTCAAGTAAAATAAAAAAAACCCAGCGGAAGCTGCATTTCTACGATAGTGTCAAGACTTATGCAGCCTCTGACAGATTTTACTTCATTATTTCCACATATTTTGTGCAATCCAACCCCACATCAACTGTTATCATCTTTTAAGACTTTGCAAAAGAAAGCATCCCAATAGCATAAGGATTTATGGTCAGGTTGGTGTCTTTAGTTCAAAACCTGTGGTCTGATCTGACCAGATTAACATCATTCAAATGGCTTCAAACAGAGGGAGCTTCTTGTAACAAAGGCAGGTTGAAGTAAAGATTTCTGGGTTTCTCAACAGATTCTCCAACTGGAGCTGAAAATTCCTCCAGAATTGCTAATTTCTCTGGTTTGTCATGTCTTGAAAGGTTTGGGTTGCCTTTTCTTTATTTTGGGATTACAGATTGTATGAGGTGGGCAGAGTGTCCAAAAATTGTGCTCAAGAAAGAGTAGCAGTAAAAAAGCTAAAGAAGAAAAAGAATTTGGAAAAAGAGTAAAAATGTATTTGGTAAAAAAGTCTATTCAAGTACTGAGTAACTGATCAAATTATCAATCATTTAATATTTAAATATTACATCATCAGACGGACCGAAATATAAAGTTAAGTGGAAATTTTGGTATTTTAAGGACAAATATTACAATAATTCATGGAAGTAACAAAAAATAACAAAATAAGGCAGAAGAAAATGTTTCCAAATCAGTTTGTTTCAATAAAAAAAAAAAAAAAAACATGAAACTTTAGCAAAAGCTGCAGGTGTGTGTCTGGTGAATTATTGGTTAAAACGTGTTTACTTTTCATTCAGTGAAGTTAGAAATCCAGAAATTTTACTCAAGCAAGAGTAAAAAGTACAGCGTAGCAGAAATACTACTCAAGTAAATGTAACTGAGTAAATGTAGCTAATTACTACATTTATATTTTATGTAAATTATCCATGCTTTGAACTTCTCCATAACTGCCTCCCTGATCTGTCTGCTGAGTTTGTCTCCGTATTGTTTATTATACATTATTGTCATCCAACAAACTTCCGGTCTTTACAGAACACCTGAAAATAAATCACACACAGGTTGATCGTAGGTCTGCCACATAAAGATGAAATAAAGTTCAACAGGGATCAATGAACTGCATATGCAGCAATAAAAAGTGGCATGTAAGCATAATAAATTGGTTCAAAACTCAGCTGAATTTTTGTGCATATTCTGCATATTTTTCCTGCAGTGAGTTTTCTTTGGGTGTTTTTTTTCCAATGTTCAAGTCATTTATTACACCTTTATCAAACAGAGTTAGATGTGTCACACTGATGAGTCTAAGCTGGCAAAAGTAGGTAGAATGTAGAAAGGTGGAAAACAAGACAATCTAATAGTTGGTTTTGGATTAAACAGAAGGATGTTAGAGACACAAAAGTGCAGGAATAATTTGAGACTGATGGCTAATACTAGAATGCCAGCTTTGTTGTCAAAGAGCGATTGTAGTCTAAACCCGGTTGGTTGGAGGAGTGCATAGAGCGTAACACGACAATCAAGAGAGAAAATGTAAGAAGGACTTAATTAACTAACTTTAGATCAGATGAGCGCTTGCATTCATGGCTATTTTCCCGGATAACAAAAGTAATCTTCACAAAAAAAAAAAAATCTGTAATTGATGCTTCTGTCAGCGATACTGAGAAAACAAAGCTGTTTGGACAAAAAGCCGCAATCATCATCATCCATTAATCAAAGTGTTTAAAAGAGACTCGGAAGACTCCCAGAAATATGAACGAATTAATCCTCAGCACGCAGCTTGCCTCTCCATGCTAATGAGGGACGGATGAGACTGTTGATTTCCCAGTGTGTGTATATGTTTGTGTGTGCGTGTGTGTCAAAAACAATAGACAATATCCTGCCGCAGTTTCATCTTGATTATTACCTCCACTACGGTGCCAGGGGCCAGGTGCATCTTAATGACAAACATGATGGGGATCCAGATTACGGAGCAAATAACCATGAGCCAGCCCATAACCATGGACCAGGTGGGGTAGGTGTAGTCCTCATACGTCATCACTTTCCACTGGTACAGACTCAGTCCCAGGATGCCCTGCACAAGTAATGAACCTCTGGTTAAATTCAACAGCTTGTTGGTTGTGTAAAAATGTATGGACCCCCCCCTGCATGTTATTGTTTATGTCCGGAGATTTTGCGCATGCGCTCAACACCGGAGGTTCAAAAAAGCCGATTCTTTTACATGCCATTCATAGCCGCGCTGCAGAAAAATGAACTAAATGAAACCTGGAGATGTAAGTATGATTAATTTAGGGCAGAGCGCCGCAGCAAATGGGAAAATAAGGCAGAGAAACCGTTAAAGAACAACTCAAACCCACTTTCCCCCCCCCCCCCCCTCACTCTCTATGTTGGCTACTACACGCAGACTCGTTGCAATAGCAACCGACAACAACGCCACCAAATGTGTTCAACACCAAAAACACTCACAACATTTTCCACACAAAGAAGCAAGTTTTGTATTTTCTAAAGCTCAGTTTATGTATATTTAGCCTCACAGGTGTTCCCGTGAAAACAGGATCCCAACCAGTGCCAGTAACGATTTTTCTAAAATCAACTTTTTAAAAAGCAATAAAAAAAAACAACAAAAAACCTGTTATTTAGAGATGTATTTTTTGTCCAACTCAGCCTGAATTGTTTTAAACGCTCATTCGAACAACATTCTTCTCGTCGTTGATGACTGTGGCGATTTTTAAGGAAGCTACAATTGAATGTTTTCAGGCTTGATGCTCATTTTGCGATTATTAACAAGTGATCGCTGTGGTAAATTTGCTGTTAGCTAATCTAAGATTAGCTATCGCTGTTATCAGCTAATCTAACACAGCTGTGGTTGATTAAACACCTGACCTACTGATAACCTGTCAGAGTTGTCACATCTACATGTTGAGGTTGTCAAAGTCATGCTAGCATAACTGAACTACTTCTCTCGCTGTTTTTTTCTTCATTAAAGCTTTTTACTGACCTGGCTATCTAGTTGTCACAGTGTAACAAAGCACTGTGTCCCTTTTTCCTTTATACATCAGGCGTGCATTTAAGATTTAGCGTGTTATATTGACAATTTAACAGCTGAAACCACTGCTAGCCATCGTTAGCCAGCAGCTAATCCAGCTCAGAGGTGGGGCGGGGTCTTGCGTGTGACGTCACGCCGCAAGGGCGCAATAAATATTCAAATATTCAATCGCGGTAAACACATCTTGTTTGCTCATAAGGTCTTATTCAAATGATTGCAGGATTTTTTTTTTTTGAGTCTTTTATTTTGGAGTTGAACTTTTTCTGGATGATATTTAACTTTCCTTCGAATAGAAATCCCTTCATGTTCACAAAAAAGTCAGATCATGCTGAGAAATGTCAAAGGAAAAAAAAAATAAAATCCAAGCATGACAGCAAATCTACAAAGAAATAATTGGAAAAAAAAAAAAAAAAAAAAATCAAGCTGTTGCAACAGCCCAGTGAAAGAACAGACCTCAACTTGATTGAAATGTAGTGTTGAAACCTTAAAAGAACCAAATTAACATCATGAAACCTCAGTGAACTGAGCCAAAAGAGTTATAAAAAAATAAAAAAAGAGTTGATCGAAATTCTTACTTAGCGACCTGAAAGGTCAGAGCAAAGCTCGGTTCAAGTTGCAGCAGCTGAAGTTGGTTTTACAGGGTATTGAATTTTGTAGTGGACTTATTTTTCCTTTTTCCTTAGTTTTAAAAAATGATCATGATTTAAGGACTGATTTTTTGCCCACATATTTTTTTAACTACCAAATTCATGGTAGGTGTCAAGGCTGTTACAGCAAATAAAAGACTATTTCTCACCAAACGAGCCAACATTTTAGCACAAGAAATGGTTTTCAATTGTGTAACCTTACCTTTGGAATCTATAATATGATCTAAACAACTAGATTATTGAAAAATTGATTTGAATCTATTACTCTTTAATAGAAAAGTTGGCATGCAGGAATGTGCTCACTTCCATGCTTTAGTGTTGCTGACATTTCCTAAAATCCGTGCCGTTTTTCACATGGCTTAAACTTTTTACTACACATGAGTCAAATTCAAAACATGCAGCTAAAAGCAGAACAAAAACCAAAAATAAAAGCCTAATCAGTTAACCTTTGTCTTATGTGACGTCATCAGTGTGTGCACTTTAAATCTTGTTTTTGGGAAGCTAGATTGAAACTGGATCGATTTACAGCAAAACAGAAAAAGAAATAGAAAACAGACTAATTTAATTTTCTTCTATATGTCACTAATTATTTCTAAACAGAGACTGATTTATTTTACAGTGAGATTTGGCTACTAGCTGAATTTAATCACTCAACAAAACATGATTAATGCGTTTTCCAAAATTAAGCTCGTTCATATTTTCGATGCGTATGTTTTAAATTAAATTTTTTTTATGTAAACATTGGATGAAAAATGAATGAATAAATCACAAAATATTCAACACCAATGAGTAATTTCTTGCAAATTTCTTCTGCTGGGGGTAAAAACCGTTTTCTCTGCTCCATTTGCTTTAAACAAAAAGATGGAAGACAACGAAAAAAAATTATTTTACATGTAATTAGTGTGTGAAAGAAAATACACACCAATCTAGCTTAAAATATTAAAAAAATAATAGAGATGGAAGACAGAAATGGATCAGTTGCAGAAAATGAATCAACCCTCCAATGAGAGCAGCAGGATAAACATGCAGCTCCATTAGTCAGCATCACCTTTGCAGTGTTTTTTTTATTATGTTTATGTAAATTAAACATGTTTATGCAGGCCAGGGTCCTGCTCAGACATATTAGTAAAATCTGTGCAAGGGAATTTACATCTTCAGCTGGACAGCTCAGAGAAACTGAGGCAGAACTGAGCGAAAGTGTGCATATTTTACACAGTTCAAGCAATTTCCCACCTAGTTCACGATGCTTAAGTAGAACTAAATTGTAAACTGCAGTGACAGACTTCAAAATAAGTATGTTTAGATAGTTACAGAAAAAAGCATTTGAAGTGTTGGCTCGGCAGGAAAAGTAGGGAGGAAACCATTTTCAGCTTCAGTGTTTGAGGAGTAATTTCTCATCTGGTGCAGAATGCAAATTATTGCATTTTTAAGGTGACGGATACAATGAGTTTAACTGAAAATACAAATGTCCACTAGTGGCTCTGTGTGTGTGTGATGGCGTGAGCATGCGTGTGTGTGTGTGTGTGTGTGTGTAGGAAAATGAGATGATCAAAACAAACATACTGTCAGGATGGTCGGAGTCACAAAGGCCCAGCAGACTCTCCAAAATCGGTTTGGCTGGAAACCAATCATCATTTCGATGTCCTCGCAAAACCTCTGCAGACCTGTGGAAACGGAAAGAGAGATAAAATCAAAGACAAGAAATGATGGGAAGATGGAAAGTGGAAACACAGACAGTGACCTGGGTTTGATAAGGTCCCTTCAAAAGGAGATCAGCAAATTTCGTGCGTGTGTGTGTGTGTGTGTGTAAAAGGAGTGTCAGGTTCCTGGAGAAACTGCGAGGGAGCAGATGGCTTCATTCCTTCGTCCTTATTGACAGATAACTGTGAGTGACATGAAGAGGCAGAGTCACACAATCATTTCAATATGTCACCTGTGCTGATGCTCCGACAAACCGAGCCAAGCCTCTCGCTTGGTAACAGCCACCTGACACACACCTGAGTCCTGGGCACGTTGGCGGTTCAGACTTGGACATTACAACAGAGACCCCTTGTGGCCGCGTAGGGAATATCAGGAGAGCAGCATGAAGGACAATGGGGCAAATCCCAATTTCCTCTGGAAGGCCAGCAGTAATCACAAAAGTCTCCCAGGTGTAATTGGTGTCCCTGTTGAGGTGTTGGACTGTGCGTGTGTTCATGATGCCTCAGGCTGGACTAAAAACAAATAATAGGACCAAACACTGTAACACCACATGCGAGTGTGAGGCGTTCATATCTACTGGCACCACTGGTAAATAAAAAACACAGAGTACAGGGTCATGTTGTTTTCTTGAGCACTGAAGACTTTTTGTTTTTTATTCAACCTTGAGAACATTTATTCCGTGGGAAAATAATCAATGTCACAAATATTTGTATCGCCACTAAACCCCTTAAAGGTACAGAGAATGTAACTTTTATTAAAAAAATGTTTTTTATTTAATTTGTTGGTGTTATGAGACACAATTTGTGAAAAGATTGAACTCTTCTACCTCACCCCTGAGCTATTATTCAAGAAATGCACAGCCTGAAAGAAAACAACCAATCAGAGCCAGGAGGCGGGCCTTAGTGACGTCGATTAACCTTCTGATTGGTTGTTTCTAGTTTGCACTGGAGAAGACAGAGGAGTTAAATTTTTTCAGATTATTTGTCTGATGACATATAGTCACACCATGGTGACAGTTTCTACAAAAATGTAAAGAAATATTTTTTTTTTATAAAAGCTAAATACTTTAAGTTTGTCTTGCCATCATCGACGGTGATGACATCAGAGTTCATAACAACCATCACATATTATCTATGTCCTAATTAGCTGATTGGAGGTGTTGATAAAGAAAACAACAACTTTTCTGTTTTACCATCACAAACAAAAACATTTAAACTTTTCACCCAAAAACTCTCCAGGTTACTTTTGTGTGAAACAAAATATAGTAAATATGTAGAAAAGAAATTCATGCTGACTGTTTGGCATGTGATTCTCTTGCAAAGTCCTTGGCGGCCATGGTATTATGAAATCTTTAAGTACCTAGAGATTTCTACTGTCTTGTGGCCTTTACCAAAAAGCTAGCAATTGTCATTTGGGCTTTTCAGCATGAAAAATGATCCAAAACCTAGAGCCAAATCAACACAAAAATGATTCAGCAAGATAAAAAAAGCTGTAGGATAACCTGAAAAGAAGAGCATAAGAGAGAAGCCAGAACTTCGGCTTCAACTTTTGAATGTTACAGGAAAACACTAAATGTCAACTAGTAACAACAATTACCGGAGCTTTATATGTCTCGTAAAATGAAATGTATTCATATTTTGAAGTATGAGCTTAAATGTCCATTGTAGTGTTGCAGGAAAATGACTACAACGAAAAATGCAACTCTACTGCATTGAGTTTTCTCAGTTTGTCTGTTTTGGAAAGCAATTCTTAAACATAATGATTAACTGTAAACGTCATAAATCAACCATAAGAAACAATGCTGAGTATCCATTATAAATGTGTGCAAAAGTTTGTCAATATAATTTTGCAATTGCTGTGTTTCCATTAAATGATAAAGGCACCTAAGATCACGTTTGTTCACGCGATAAGTCATTAAAAACCATGCAGCACAATCATCCTCCTACCACTTCCTGTCGTCTTCTTTGTCTTTTCTGCCAGTAGTAACATCCAGTTGTTGATCACATGACTCATGTGACGTGAAAAAAATTTTTCCTTTGCAGTTTTGCAAAATATCGAAAAATGTTTTTAATTTAAAAAATTGTGAATTGTTTTGGAAGTGGTGTGTTTCCAATAAGCAGATTTATTTTTGTGATTCCAATTTGTGCAATCATATGGTGAATGGAAACGCAGTTAGAGATGAATTTCTTTCTGAACAAAAAAAAAAAAAGTTTTTTCAAATTTTACAGCTGCTAATGAAGACACTTAAACACACACAGCGGATGTATAACTAAGAAAAAAAACATGTACTGCGGTTTTGTTTTACACTAAAGCAAATGCAAGATTGCATTCAAATTTACAATCTTTCATTTTACCAACAACAGTAACTCTGGAGCCTCCTGCTGAACTCTGACCTTTCAGAGTGGTGCATTGGAGTGCAAAACCAAGCAGAGTAAGTAAAGGTCATGTTGCAGGTCATTTACTCACCATAGAGGTAGGAAATCCCAACCAGCTCAAAAATGGCAATGATAACCAAAGAATAGGAGGCTGCGTATGTGTCCACCAGCTGCAGCATGTACATCCCGCTCTTTAAAAATACACAGACAATAAAACAAAATATATATTAGTAAGACAGTTGAGCCATTAATAAACATAAAAAAAAAATCTCTTTTAAATCTTGCTTTCTACTGTCCTTCAGGTCAGTGAACACACTGTAAAAACACAAAACTAGTTTTTGTCAAGTTCCTAGTGGAATTGCCTTAGTACACTTGAAATAATACAAACCTAGTTTCCTTTTTTTTTATTTACTTTATTTCATGTAATATTGCATAGAGGATCTTTAACTCAATGACAAATACCACAATACTTAAATTAAAAATAAAGAATAACCACGGATATTGACAATATTGGTTTTGAGTTCTAAAAAGTAGAATAAATGAAAAACAAAAGTTAAGTAAATATATACACAAACGTGTAAAATTCCTTAATATGGATTAAAACATAATAGTTCCACTGGCAGATTATTTCACTTTTAACGTGGGAAAATGTATTGCTTCAAATGAAATGATAATTTACTTAAAACAAGTTCCTATTTTTAGCTGAAAAGTTACATGGAAGTTAGTGTTAATTTATTTCATTTGAATTAAGATACTTGCACTAAAAAGTAAGTCAAAATTACTTGGTAAGATTTTGTGTTTTTGCAGTGGATATCAAAAGTAGGAACCGTTGTGAAATAATTATTTACTTAAAACAAGCTCCTATACCTTGCTGAAAAGCTACTTGTACGTTAGTTTTGTCTTATTTCAGGTGAGCTAAGATACTTAGACTAAACCCTAGACCAAAATTACTTGGTAAGCTTTTGTGTTTTTGCAGTGTAACCTGTCATAAGTAGAAACTGTTGTCGTACCTCTGTTATCATGGGAAAGCCCAGGATGAAGAAGCAGAGGCAGCAGACCAGAGTGAAGAGCGGTTTATGTTTCCTCAAGTATTTGGGGTACTCGTCCGACACGGATGTCACGATGGTTTCGATGGTGGCAAACTAGAAACAGTTGGAGGAAGAGGAGAGTAATGGAAAGAGGAAGAAGAGCGTCTCATCACGGATCTTCCCTGATCGTCTCTTTCTTCTGCAGAATCACCGGCCTGCAGCCAGCAAGTTTAACTAATTTAAATTGCGAGCAGCTGCAGCTGTTAAAATTTCGGCATCTAGTGTTGTGAAGCATTTGTCTTCATTTAGCCAATAAACTCTTTTTAAAGTAATTCAATTTACTTCCAAAACAGTTTAAAAGAACATTTATATAACTCTGAGAAGGAGAAGAAAACAAAGAAGAAGAAAAAAACGAAGACTTTGGATTACAGGGAAGAGACCCGACATGTAGGAGTCAGCCTGGAGAAAAGCAAATATGACATAATGGTGAAAGCGCCTCTGAGCCCAGAGGAGTGCAGCGGCTGAATACATAAACAGGGAAATTTAAAGAGGCTGGTGTTGTGAGGACATATGCATGAGAACACAGCGAAAACGCACCGACGCAGAGCTGGATCTGCCACTTCCCCGTTCCTCTCCATCCTCCTGAGCTCCCAAAACTAATTTCCTGTCAACATCCCAAGCCTATTACTGCTGAGCCGCTTCCTACAACAAACCCCGCAGCCCTCTCCTCTGAGCTGCCACTGCCAAGGCAAAATAACATCATCATTTACTGTTTCCTTTGACTTGTGTCCTAATGTGCCACTGCGCCCTCTGCTCCTCTGTTCGGCTCAGGAGCATCACTGAGCACTTAAAGGGGCTGGTGCTTCAGGGGGCGTGTTTGCTCAGGATCATACTCGGAAATGCTCTGAACATTAAAAATATAAATTAAAAACAACATGCCAGAGACTGATGTGTTTATTTAACGGAGCAAATCCAGTAAATTAGCAAAGTGACTCGCATTTTAGTCAAACAAACAGAATAAAAAACAGTTTCTGTTGTTGCCCTGAACACAGGGAATTATTCTAACACCCAATCATCATTCATGCATTCATTCATTCATTATTTATTTATTTACTCATTTATTTACCTATTTATTTAGTAAGTATTTTAACTTGTTTATTTATGATTTATTTATTTATTTACTTATTTATTTTTTCTTAACATCCCAGTTGTTTCTGTTTTTCTACCATATTTTTTTGAGATATACTTATTTATCATTATTTTATTCATTTATCGAGAGTTGCTACTTTTTAAGTTTTGTTGTGCTTTCTTTTGTGCACAACCACTTTCTGATTGTGATTCTGACACAAACACACGACTAAAACCAGATACATATTCTGTATAAAAAGATACATAACTTTTCTACTCTTATTGTCTGATATTATTCTGTTTTACTTTTGGTGGTATTACCAAAATGTTTTTATTTATATTTGTAAACTGGAATGTAACCAATAGATGCATTGTAAGGCTGCATCTTAAAAACATCTTTCTCCCATAAACACTGTTGATTAAAACCACACCTGGGATACATCAAGGTTCAATCCTCGGGTCCCTCTTATTTAATATCTACATGCTCCTGCTAGTTTATCAGTTGCCATAGCTGCACAGATGATACACAGCTCTGCAATATCACCAGCTGACTGAACCTATTCAAGCACTGAACAAATCCGTGTGTTGATGTGCCATAACTTTCGTTACCATCATCCAATGTTACAGAAACAAAAAAAGCAAATATTTTTGGACCCAGAGAGTCAGCACACAGCTTCTGTTGTCACAGCTAGAAACTAGAGACCAGGTCTGAAATCTGGGAGAAGTGATGGACTCAGACCTGAACCTTCAGAGACACATAAAGACAGTTGCAAACTCGGTCTTCCATAACTTGATGATTATTTCCAGGATTAAAATGTCCTAGACATCTGTCAATCATTTGAATTTCTCTCTTAGACTGCAACCCACTTCCTCCATTATTATTATTATTATTGTTATTATTATCTTAGTTGCATTAGAGTTGCATTAGATATAATTTAAATTTCTGTTTTAAAACCTTCCAGACATCTTGGTTCTGATCTGCATCCCCAGAACCAGAAGCAGAACCAAACATGGAGAAGGAGCATTCAGCTTCTACGCGCCACAAATCTGGAACAGACTTCCAGAAAACTGCAGAACTGCTGAAACATTTAAATCAAGACTAAAAACCATTTGTTTAGAGCTGCCTCTGACTAATAATAACTAGAAAATAGATGAATTCTATCCTGGATTGTAACTTTTTTATTAATTCTCATTATTTTACTACAGTAATATAATGATTATTGTCTCATTGTTTCCCATTTTGTTATGTTTTTGTCTGGTAAAGTACCTTAAACTGACTGAAATGCACTGTACCAATAAACTAAACTTGACTTGATTTTGGTGACATCATCAAAAAATCTAAAATAATCAGCCATAGTGCAAGTCTGATTCATCCCCGGGTGAAATCTATTAAAGCTGAACACCTCACGCTTATCTTTCCAAATAATTACAATAAAGAAGATGATTTCTGCATTTGAAAATAAAAAACTTTTGTTTTTTATTTTCTTCTTCTTTTGTTTTCATGACACTTAAATGTTACGAGAATGATTAAAAAAATAAAGAGTATACAGTTGATGTTTACTAATGAACACAAATGATTTTAATGGTGAGATATACTTTAAAGCTTTTTAAAAACTTTTAGATCTAATTAGTTTTGCTCTTTCTAATCACAGACAGACAGCCTTTGTTCAGCGTCCTGGAGAGTTTGAACCCTTGAGCAGACAGCAGCAGCGGGACGCGTACATGGGTAATTATGTTAATTGGGTCAATGCCTGCAGTGTTTACACATCACTGGATGTTACCTGCAAAGTTGAAGATTTATTCCGGAGCAAATAAGTCAGGAGACTCATGTGACTGACAGAAATGTTGATTACTTAGAGATTAATTCAAATTCAAACAATACAAAAGACAATTTATATACTTTTCTTTCAAATTTTGTTACATTCAATGCATTTTTCATATTAACACATTTTCTGGAAATCAAAAGTTGAACGAATCATCATAATATTAGTTTTAAATTTTTTTAAATACACTGTTCTATATATATATATATATATATATATATCCTTGC
>CAEGAE010052316.1:0-61394 GCA_903067095.1 Girardinus metallicus | reverse complement strand
TGGCCTCTCCAAATTGTCCCTAGGTGTGAGTGTGTGAGTGCATGGTTGTTTGTCCTGTGTGTCTCTGTGTTGCCCTGCAACAGACTGGTGACCTGTCCAGGGTGTACCCCGCCTCTCACCCGGAACGTAGCTGGAGATAGGCACCAGCACCTCCTGACCCCATTAAGGGACAAGGGTGAACAGAAAATGGACGGATGGATATTGTAGTAATAGAATATTAAAAAACATTAATAGTTTCGGTTATAAATGCCCAGGTATACCAACACCTACAGAAGCTGCAACTCCAAAGAGTCTAAACTACACAGACATGATGTGTGCAATCATTTGTCTTTATCAACCAGATTAATAGGCACTTTTTGCATTTTGTTTGATTTTTTTTATTTCTTATTTATTTTACTGACAAACTTACTTTGGGTTTATTTTAATTGTCTGAGAGAACTGAAAATGGACTTGAAGGTCTTACCTCACAGAATAGTAATAATTTGCCACAACTTAAATAATTGGTGCACCTGTTTGAAATCAGTAGGCACAGAACAAAAAAATGACTGGGATACAAGTCAGTTCGCCACCAGGGGCAGCATAGAGGAAGGACGACAACTCAGTTCTAAACATTGAAGTACTGGTGATCCATAATGAGGAGAACTACAGTCAGGAAGGGGTTCTTCAGGGAGAAAGCAGTACATGTATAAGCCACAAAATGGGGAAGATTGAGCTGACTGAGCTCAATCTCAGTCTTCAATCTGGCAATCCAGATTGAATTATGTCACTTAGTCTTTTTGTTTAGCAATACATTAATAAATTAATATGAACATTTTGCAGTTGTTTAGGAGGGAAATTAATTCTCTGTGGTATGTTTATGTTTTGAAACGTCATTTGTTATTTTATTTGATCATTTTTATTTGCCTCCTGATGTTATCAGTCTGGTTTCTCCTGGAGCATATATGTGGCACTGAAGACTCCAAACCTAACACTAGTGGGTAATGAATCATTATTGACCTTCATTGTTTCTAATAATAATGTGGTTATAAGAGTTAATTAGTGGCTATGTCAAAGGTTACGGTGGTTACTGCACTAACAATACATGTTAACTGAGGAAACATTTTTATTTTTTAGTGGATTTGGAAGTGCAGGTTCTGCTTCTTCATTTTTAGTCTGGCCCTGGTAAATCTCAGCTTCTGGAGACTTAAAAGCCATATTTTGTTGCCCTGAGAAAAATATGGGTTAGGGGTAAAAAATGAGGGCATAATTTTGGTGCTTCAGGCTGTTTTTCGTAAAAAAGGATAGAATAAGAAAGGGAAAAATAATTATTAGCTTTAATTAATTGTAGGTTTTGTGGCCTTTATTCAAGTCTCTAATTTGCTTTGTGAAGTGAAGACAGTTGAAAGAAACCTTCCCTCCTCTTTCTCTGCTGCTGCTCGTGAGGAGTGCTGTGTGAATCCTCAGACAGAAAGAGGAAAAATAGGGCACTTTCATATTTATTTAAGTGTCAGATCCAGAGCTGTCTGTGGGGAGAGAGAAACAGAGAGGAAGGGAGGAAGAGAGGAGGAAGGGCTGCAACCACAGGAACTCAGAGGGCTCACAAGCCTTTCTCTGTTTTCTCAATCTCTCACACACGCATCTGGCTGCATGGACTCACAGAGAAAAGGCAAACAGTGAGAGGAAGAAACATGTGTGTTTACGTGTGTGAATGAAACAAACCCAGTCTCAAGGCCGAAGGCAGAGCGGTCTAAATGGTGATTATGTGCAGGTGCTGATGGGGTCGTGATCCAATGTCTCAGAAATGTCACATCAGTCCTGGGTACGAGCAGCACAGAATAGATAAACCCTCATCAGTGCAGTTTAAAGAGCAAGAAGCCCCCTTTTTGCTGTGACACACACACGCACTTCAGTAATTACCTGCTGCCTTCAGGTCATGGCAAACGTAAAGCAACACTTCCTCCTGGTGTTCGGGCTGTGAACTGCAGCCACCCTCGTTAGGCTCAAATCCTGACTCCCCATCATGTCTGTTCATAGATGAAGCATACGGTGTCGACAGCGCAGATCTAATATCAGATGGACTCAGAGATACAAAACGGGTTATTTGGTGTCATTAAGCTCAACGGAGACTAGAAATGTCGACCAGATGCTTTCCAAATGTGCAGATTTTGATTGTCAAGAGATAAACAAGAGTTTATCAATCTGGCAATAAACCTGTTAAAAATTTAGAAAAAGATGTTTAGAAATATTAGAAAATAAATAAATAAAATTTGTGCCACTCTAGATGTTTTGCTGGTGCGGTCCAGCCACCCCACTGACAATATTCTTGGGGCGGCACTGGGTACAAGGTGATTAGGTCTATGGATGCACAATATTGGATATTGAATATGCCAGTATACTCATTTGGCCAATAACCAATACTAATATCGATATCTTTTCCTACACCTACTTACTGAAACTATGTGGCTTTCTCTACTGTGGAATTAAATTACTGCATTATCTTCGTCAAGGTAGCCTGCTACCAAATGCAAATGCTAAAAATGAGGTTGAAAATGATGAAACACTTTCAACTTGCATTATGTTAAATGTTAAATTTATTCATGACATTTCCTATAAGACAATGATAACACTCAAACAGTGCAAACTTGACATTGTACCGTCACTGATGATGCCTGTGTCGTATAAAAACAACGCCTTTAATATCGGTGAGTTATTTTGACAGAATGGCCGATGTCTGATATTAAATTTTACAGCTTATGCCGGTCGATACAGATACCATGCTGATAATAGTGCATCCCTAATTAGGACAGCTTTTTTCCTGAATAAAGGACACCATCATTCGAACATGTTAAATGAGCTGAAACAACAATGTATATTTAAACAAATGACTCCATCCTGCAGAGGACTCCAGCCTGAAATAAAACCACTGACACTTTATTATGATTGGATTGACTTTATTTGTAAGGCACCAGAAGTCCTTCCTTACTGCAGAACATCTCATTATTTATAGTAAATTTTTGTTGCATTTTTTTTTTTCCTTTTTTTTTTGGCTTAAATGAAGCTATGGTTTCAGACACACATGTTTTTTGTTTCGGTCAAAGTACACACTTTTTTGTTTTACATTATACACAAAATAAGTATTTAAAAAAAAAAAGACCTTTACAAAGCTCAAAATGCTTACAATGTTTCACTCTATGAGGGAAAGAAAGTCGGGGAGGAAAAAGGGGAGACTGAGGATGAAAAAAGAAATTGGGGGTGGGGGGTCAAAGGGTAAAAAAGGTGAATGTACTGCAGTTTTTTTTCCCCCTCAGGTGTCACATCGGTTTTTGTAACAACACCACAAGAATCATTCAGGACAGACGAGAGAAGATGCAGCCATATACACATAAAGCTTTCTATGTATAACTGTATAGAGAGGCAAGCTCCTCTGACTACTTGAACATATAGGATTTCATTTAATTATAACACAGGCTTTGAAGTTCTCCTTCTAGGTTATATTGAGTACAGTTTGAAATAAATGGGGGGAGGGGGGAAATCAAGTGCATTGATCACAAAATTTCTTTAAAAAAAAAAAAAGTCTCTCCACTAGAACAAAATCAATCTGTTCCCTGCAGACATGCATTGATGTGTTTTGCTTTCTGTCTACACATCGGGCATCACTACAACAAGTGAAGGATGTAGCAAGATACAAGCAACATGTGAGAACTTGCTGCAAGCTTATTTCACAAGCATGTGAAGAAGTTTCGATTGGTTTATCACTGACTACTAGATCTGTACACCTGTTTATACACAATGTGCTATGTATATACATACATATACAACTGCAGGCTTAATTAAAGAAAAGGTTTACCTCTGGAGACATTCAGATTTTGTTGGGACTTATTTAAAAATCCCATGCGATGTTCAACTAAGTCAATTTTCACACTTTCTACTGCATCAAATGTCCAAATGAGTCTCCAATGTTGTGTTCAGTAATCTTACCAGAAACCATATTGTGGCTTCTGTAAAGACAGTGATTGGTCGAGCCATTCAGCTACTAGAACAAAGGGAAGTGTGAGTGTTTCTGCAAAGTTCAACTACATTTTCAGTTGTTACAACTGAGATCCTTATTTCTGGGGTCAAGCTACCACAGAGCCAAACCTTTCTGAAAATTCAGAAGTGTATGAAGTGTTTGAGTTTAACTCTTAAAACCTCCTGGGAAAGCCAATATTTATAACTGGGGCAAAAACCCTACACAGCAACAATTTATGCACACTATTGTTTTCTGATTAGATTTTTCTCAAGAGAGGGTGAATTCACCTGACATATATACTTGGGTTGTAACACCAACACTGCATTCAAATGACCCTATATAAAAGAGGTTTTAAAAAAAGGACGAGCACACGGCAAATATCAAAAGTCTACGCTTCTCCAAAATCTGCTTTTTTTGGGATGTAAAACAATATGACACCATAAATCATTTAAAATGTTTTAATGCAACATATATCATGTCGAATTCAACTGAAAAAATGCTTTTTTCCAGAATAAAACTCAAACTAACAAAATAAACTGCTTGTCTAGGTGTGCACACCCTTAAACCAATACACAGCCATCGTAAATTACAGGCGATTTGTTTACACCAAAAAAGTTTTCATTGGAATATTCTGCTCGTTTGAGTCCTCAAGCTAAAGTTGTAATTTTCAGCACAGATGCAGAGAATCAAAAATGTGCAATTCAATAAAGGTATCAGGAGAAGAATGCAAAAAAAGAAAAACCCCAAAGAATGACAAATGCACCCAGGTCTGATGTAGACTTTAGAAAATATGCCGCTTACATTTTTCCAGAGTTAGTTGTGTGTTTTGAAACTGTGCCGGGGACAGGGTCAGCAACACCACTTAAGCTACAGGAACCTCTAGTAAATACCCGTTGTGCTTTAGGTAACTAAGAAGATGGGTTACAAGACAGAACAGAGAAAAACATCCAAGTCTGGATGAAATCTCCAAAAATCTACTGGGATTTTGTTCTACAAGACTTAAAGAGTCTTGTAGAACAAAACTTCTGGGCCACATCTCCATTTTGGCAAAATACCCCAAAACTGTACATCACCAAAAGATCACTGTGCTAACAGTGAACCATGGTGCCTCATGCTCTGGTTCACCTTTCTTCTGACTAGATTTGTCAAGGCATATGAAACTTTGAACAGTTAAAAATACCACTCAGCTTTTGGCCAAAGCCTTCCAACATCTGCCTGAAGGCTGAAGATAAAATATCACTGAGAAAGAGCTTAAATCTAAATTACTAAGACAAAGACTTCACCACAAGAAAACATATGTTTTTGAATAACCTAGACAGCATCTGAGACTAAATCAGACAAAAAAATCTTAAGGGTAACCTGAAGAGGGCTGTGGAAAAGAACTTCTCTTATAGAGGAGTTTTGCAAGGTGGAGGCAACTCTTGCTAAGTTAAAATCTGGCCTGTTGAAAGACTCTTGCCAAAGAAACGTTGCTAAGCTGAATCCAACCGATGTTTCAGCAAAGGGCACACACTTACTCAACCATGCTTTTGCATCTTAGAGAATGCACTTGCGATTTAAAACATTTGGGTTTGCCTTTACGTTGAACTGTACAAGATGTTTCTCACAACGGCAGTAAAACGTTCTGAAATAATTTATTATGGCCTTTATATTTTTTTTAGTCTGGCTATTACTTTACCGTTTCTTCTGCCAAGGGTGTTAAGGTGATCAGTAAATTACAACAGAATATCTCCTCACTATGTGACACTTTGTGCTGAACAATGTTAAGTTGCCACTCAGTTGCAGGCAGTAAACATACCATAGCTTTTTGTTTTAAGTTCATGAACATCCTTTAACCGTGACGCTTAATCTGAGAAAACAGATTATTTACGACTCTGTTTTCATAATTAGATCATTTAGAGAGCAACATAAACTGAAGGACCGCATGTAGAGGTAAATATCCACAGTCTAGCTCATGCACAATAAGTTGGCATGCTCAGAGCTAATAAATAAACTATTCCCTATCAGACTTGGCCGGTACGCTGCCGTTGTCTTGTCCTTGGTTTTTGTAAAAGCAAAAACCTTAGGAGGATTGTTCAAAGGCGTGCGCTGCCCTCTGCTGTCAAACACACACCACACTCCCTCCCCTTAGTGTCTGCTCCAATAAAACTGCACATTAAATATGGAAAAAAGCTGACAGAGGAGCAGAGGATTGAGGTGGTTTCAGTTGTTTCTGTTGCAGTTTAAGTTACCACAGCTCTGATTGATGATGTCTCTTAGTTAAGGTAATGTATAGAGCCTTGCCAACATATCAATACCCTTTAAAATGTTTTTCATAGCCAAAACAAATCAGTTATGTGCAAGGAAAAGGATATATATTTTATTTTATTTTTTACATATTCTAAATTGTGAGTTGTGCATTTGTGTTCAATCACCTTGAATTAATACTTCATAGAAACAGATTTTACTGGCATTACGTCTGCAAGTCTTTTGGGATTCATCTCTACCAGCTTTGCACATGTGGAGAGAATTACCATGCCCATTTTCCTTTGCAAAACAGCTCAACATTAATCATATCACCGAAGGAACACAAAATCTCACCAAGTATTTTTGTCTAGTTTCTAGTAGAAATATTTTTGTATGCTTGAAATAAAGCAAACTTCTACATCTTGCTAAACAGTTAGTTTTGTCTTAAGTAAATACTAGTTGTTGTTGTTTTCTTCCCTTATAATGAGACATTTTTCCATGAGTGAAAAAACTGTTTTATAATCTAACCTTAATCCCATGTAAACTGTTAAGTTTAATTTGCCTCAATTCAGTTCTGGTGTTAATGTCGCTAAGGTGGTCTATGTTTCTAATTAATCCCAGCTGATCGTTATTAGACAGTAAGGACCACATTAGAGACAATTTGACACCATTTCGCAGGTTGAGGCAATGCGTAAAGAATAATCTGCTCTATGTAATATATTCATGACACATTTTAGTCAATTTCGCATACGCCTGGGAAAAAAAACCTCTTATTTTACATAAATTAGATAAATTCAGACTGTAAGAAGTTAAACTTCCCTACATCTTTCTCCCTGACCCGTCTGCTGTGTTCATTGGTCTTCATGGCGCTGTATGTTCACTAATGTTCTGTTTTAGAAGAAATCAAATTACCTACAGGTGTACTCTGTTCACTGATCAGGTGACTTCTGAAGGTAAAAATAGTTACATTACATTATGTGTAGAGGCGTTAGAGACAAAGGGTCTGAATACAAATGCACACCAAACTTTTCAGATTAAAAAAAAGTGTCATTTTATTTCCACTTCACGATGGACTAATTTTGAGGCATTGATGTCTGGGGCTGTGACATGAGAAAATGTAAAAAGGTTTAAGAGATTTAAATATTTTTGCAAAGCACTACCCCTCATAATGTCAGGAAACAACTAAGATAATTGAAATAAGGGGCTTGTTTCCTCCTCAACATCAAATGAATGTTACATTTTGCAAAAGACTTAGAATTTCCAGCTGGTGAGTTCTTGCATGGGAGGAGAATTTAGAATTGAAGAACTTTCGATGAAGGCTGCGGCATGAGAGGAGCTTCAACATTTATTTCATCTGTGACAACCCACTACACTCACAGCCCACATAAAACTCCAATTCATGCAATTTTAAAAAGTTCAGTATATTAATAACGACCTTATTTTAAGTGACTGGATTTTGGAAGAAACCTGTGTTAATGTTTGTCATGGATCTCTTTGTTAAACAGCTTGCTTGTTTCAACACCAGCTGAGGGATTTATGTAGTCTTACGGATCAGTCCTGCCGAACTAGAGAAGAAGCAGAATGGGAGGAAAAGAACCTGGACTAATGAAGAATGCAGAAACTAAAATATAAAGATGGCAAATCAAAAAAAAAAAAAAAGAAGCTATCCCTAAAGTAAACAGGGAAGAAGTCAATCTTAAACCAAAACAGAAGACATAAAAAATCTACTATTATTTTAATTTAGTTACGGTAATATGAGTGCCAAAGCTTTTCCCAGAAGGGGTTAGGTTAGGGGCCGAAAGCTGAAGCTGCGTTGAAGAAAGAAACCCCATGTTCAGTAAGGTCAAAAAGGGGACAACCACGGGCGAGGCTGCAGGGACAGATCGGGGAATTCATGTCTCTATGATAAAAGAGCTGCATGGAGACGAGACCTAATCAGACTTGTCTCCGTCCTCCTCACGGTGGCTGTCCACGCCGTCGCGAGAAGCCTTCTCCTCCTTGGCCAGCTGGGCCTGGGAGGCCAACAGAGAAGACAGCGAGAAGAGACCGGAGGAAGTGGTGACGGCTGGCAGCGTTGGCTGGCTCAGGCCCAGAGGCAGCGGGGTCATGGGCAAGGCCAGGCCCTGAAGCTGGGACAGCTGGTGAGCCTGGAGCTGCTGCTACAAGGAACACAAGCAGGTGGGTGAGAGCCAACACAAATAAACAGAAACAAGCAGGTTATGAAAGACAAATGATGCAGAAGCTCAATGAAAGCCCTGCCATGTGTCTCAAGGTAAAAGTGCTGATATTTTAGGATTCACAAGATCAGCTGCATAACCTGTAGATAACTGATGCAGCTTTTAATAATATCAAACAGAATCAAAGCTAAAAACACAGAACAAGTGCAGTAGAACACAAAGGAACGGCACAATTCATATAGTTTTATTTACAGAAATACTTCCAGGCCTGTGTATTTCCATTAGTCTGCACAGACGTGCACCATGAGACACATTCAGTGTGCTCATCCTCATGAGTCGCCTTTAAACTTCGGAGACCGCTATGCAATTTCAGCCATTAATGTTGAGAACTACATTGAAAAGGACAAAATGAAATATTTCAATCACAGACAGGCCTGAGCACACAAGGACTCTCTGTATCTTAACCAGAGGAATTCAAGACTATAATAAAATAAGGTAGCTTCCATTTAGTGGCATACGACTGCTGTGTACGGTGATACATCAGTAAATCCATCCTGTGATATAAGAAAGCGGCATGGATGCATGATATTAGGAACAAATGAGATATTCTGAGAAATAAAATAAAAAAAATATATAGGTGCCTCATCTACCTCCACAAAGGTCTGAAAATCAGCCACTGTCCTCTTTTTTCCCCTTTGCACTCGGTGATGGCCAGGAAACTGCAGTTTGTGCAAAATGTTTCTGCTTTGTGTTTTTAGCAAACGTAGCTCTCAGATAATTAACATTCTATCAATCTACTGGGCAAAAATGTTAATGATTTCCATCACAACAACAATGTCTGATTGAAAAAGTTGCTTGTGAGTGATATCTGTGGTTTTGGGATTGAAACAACTTAATTGTAGTTTCTTAATGACCTGACCACCATTACTCTCTCTGTACCTTATAAAACTCTTTATGCTGCATTAAACAACAACTGCCAAAAGATTCATTACAGGGTCTGTAAAGAGTCTGAATCATAATTAGCTAACATTTAATGCAGAACAGTGAGCTTTTCGCCTCATGTATGTTGTGTTACTTTGATAATCTAGAAATTGCTACACAGAGTGCAACCCTATTAAGTACAAGTTTTATGCTGACATGCAGAATATAGTCTACAAATTTCAACATTCTTGCCAGACAGATCCCATGTCAGAGATTTGTTCTTATCCAACACCTATATCTGAAGCATGAAGCACTAAAAAAAATAATTTATCTTCACCAAGAATGCTCAATCTTTACCTGCAGGCAGTGGTAATTTTGACAACACATTTTTATTCAGTGATAGACATCGCCTTCTTCAAATGGAAATTTTATTTCCCTCTAACAATTTCATTATAGCTAAGCCAACAATCTTATTTTTCTGGAGAATTTAGATGTAAAATTGTTTTCAATCAACCAAGTACTCTGTTTCTGATAGAAAAGCAGACATTTTTCAAAATGTTTCAATTTTGAAAAATATATATTTTAAGGAAAACAATTTTTTTTAAATAAACTTTTCAATAAGATTCTTACATGTTTTCACTGGTATTTTGATCTTTTATCTTTAGCGATGAGCTTTAGTAATAAGGTTGGAAGGCCTCCTTGCCATTACCCTCATATTTAGCTCCCTAGATTCTCTCAGTCAAGTCAAGGCTCTGTCTGGGTCACTACAAAAAGTTAATATTAATTTATTTTTTAAATCAAAAGATTACTTTAAATTGAAATCAGCCAGGGCAATGGATAACTTGGAATTAAATGTATTCTCATTCTTAGCGAGTTTTTATTTGGTTTTTGTTTGGTTCTCCCCAGGAGAAAAAAAATCCATTAAGAAAATTTTACAAAAACAACCTTATGGCAGCCCATCAACCATTGAGTCTCAGTTCCCTCCTGAGAATGCAGCCATTATCCTTAAAGTATAAAAGGCTGAGCAGTGCTAGCATTTATCATCAGGCTGCTGTGATGAGAGGAGCATAAGCCCTTTTTAAATGTGTAAAATAAAAATAAAAAATAGAAGTATAACAATAAGATAATAAAGGACATCAAGCCATAGAACTGATCATCCAGATTATTGTTTGCATTTTTCTAGTCAATATCACACTCCTGGGTGGGGCTGAGCCACTGGAGTATCTTACCCTGATGATGGAGTTCATCTCTGGAGGGGTGACCTGCTTGGCCCTCTCTATGGCTGCCAGGACCTGCTGCTGGTGCTGCAGACAGAGTTTGTGTTGATGCGGTGTGGAGGAGGAGTGGAGGAGCGGAGAAAGTGAGACGGACAATAGCAGATAGAGAGAAACAAGGGGAGGCCAGTTTAGGGGGAGAGAAAGGTTAAAAGGTTAGATCAATATCAACAGTCCCAACAGACTCCCCGACAATCCTCCCCGGTGATGCACCTCCCCCTCTGGACATTTAGCTATTCATTCAATCATATATACACACACACAAACACACGCATCCACAAAAAGCCTAGTGTGACACTGGTGAATGAATGGCTGACTGGTGTGCTATAATAGGTGGAGGTCAACCCCCTGGTGGGCAGATAAGAGCATGGCTTATCTGAATCACACAGCCATTTATTACACTGACACACACACACAAAAGGAAGAGTGGGAAGAAAGGGGAGGGACAACAGAAGAATTGAGGGAAGCCAAGAATTGGAAGAGGAGGTCAAAAATAAAGTGGGGGGAGGAGAGAACTGGGAGGAAGGTTACAGATTAAAAATGGCAGAGGAGAGCCGAGGTGAGGAGGCTGGGGCGGGGTGACAGGCAGAGTGAGTTGGGAACACGGGAAGCCAAAGATGATGAATGACGGGAGGAGAGGAGTGGGATGCCGACCCATGAAGGGTCATGGAGGTGGGGAGGTAATGAGGCAGGAATGAGGGTGATCTCATTCCGGGATGTAAGGAATATTACTGCAGGTCAGGGGGTGGGTGATGACTTTGTATCAGTGTGTCGGTGTGTATGTATGTGTGAGATGCACTGCTTACCTCCTGAGACAGGTAGGGGAGGACTTGTGCGCAGATCCCGTTCAGTCTCTTCACTATTTCAGCCTGTTGGTTAAAAGGACAAGGGTCCAATTATTCTGTCAATCAGTTATGTCTGCTAATTATATGACTGTATTTAAATCATTTGTCATTTATTTACAGGAGCATGAAAATCTATAAAAATAATTACACGCATGTTCACCAAAAGATCATAATGTATCATACAACGTTCCAATTCTGGAGACTGTCGACACAGAGCAATCAGACTGAAATCTCATTAAGGAGACGGATACTAAAAAGGTTCAAATAACCTCACTAAGCAATACGTGCCAGTGGTCTTGAGGAAAATCTTCGAAAATCTAAATTAAGATAAAACTTTAAACAAATTAATAAATATATGGTGGGTTCTAGAAACTTATAAAAAGTAAAATCCAGTAAACTTGTCTTATGAATTCCCCTTCATTGCTGAATGCAGGGTAAATGTGTGTGAGTCCTCAGTGCATCCATTCATGCAGGTGCTTCCAATTAGAGTGTCTAATTATGACTATTATTAAAGACCGTGTGGGTGCATGCAAGCTGAGGCGGAAGGACAGCTTACCAACTATCCTATTAAAAACGCTGCTTTCTTCCGTTACCAGAGTTTACATAAACAGGATTTTGACATCATGATAGAGGCGCGCACGTAAATAACCCTGAAACATGATTTGCCCTTTAGACAGTTTCTGGTTCACTTTCTGTCAGTTGTTCATGTTGGTTTTCTGTCATTGTCATGACTGAAGGCAGGTTTTTGGTTCCTTACAAGAAGTAGCACTATTTTGGTTAGAAGTAAAATTTACTTCAATGGCAAAGTAGCAATCAAAACTAAAGACTGATCAGTTAAAGAAAAGCAGATAAACTAGAGAAAGAACCAAAATAATTCAGAACATTAGGTTATTAAAAGTAAAAATAACTAAACAGACTGGTTGCTAGTACCAATGGCATTGTTACAAACCTCTAAGTAACAACGCCATTAGATTTTGCGTTTTAATTTTTAATCAATAAAGACTTCTTATAGGTCACTTTTGTAAAGACAAAGCATTTACACAGCATTAAGTTAAATAAGATTATCATAGGTTCATTGAGAATTCTACACTTCCAATGTAAATCCAAAGAATCTGGAGAAGTTCAGGTTACCTAAGTAAGCTGCAGTATCAGATGTATAGGCGACAACTGAATGGCATTTACATAATTATATATGCTTTACACCTCAGAAGCACAATGCAAATACTCAAAAGTGTGATGCAATAATAAAAGGATAAATGTAACACAAAGGATTGGTTTACTGCTGAAAGAACAAAGTGAAGAGTGGCAGTAATTCTAATTTAGTTCAGCCAAATCCTTTAACATCTAGCCAAGACAAAAAACATTCTAGCACTATCAGAAGTTGTATCAGTCATTAAGTCGATATTAGATAACCGATTCCTTCACACAGAGGAATGACAAATACACATTTACTAAACTAAAGAGTACAAATGTTAAAGTATAAACTGATATCTGGTCTAGATTATTAATAATTTTAATAAAAATTGAAATTTCTAAGAAACCTACAAAACTGCTAGTATGAATAATGTCCTTAAACAAACATTCTGCACAAGAAAGTGTAGGACTGCAAAAGAAGATTAAGTGAAATGTTCTTTACTTCCTGATTAAACTACCTTATGTCAAAACAATAAGCAAACCCTAAAAAGACTGAACATAAATCTAAAAATGACAATAAAACATTAACTTATGACAACTCCTACTTTTGGGTGGACTTTACATTTTAGATGCAGCTCTTGAATTACAGCTGAAGACAATCCAAATGTGAAACTTTTCTGAAATATTTCCCAATAACTGATTACTTGGTTGTAGATCAACTTTGGATTTGTTTCGATCCCTCTGTGTGTTTTGTTGAAAAGTAAAAACACAAAATACAAGCAGTGCAATGACTTGATCTCTCCTGATTAAATGTAAACTGCCTTCTGAGAAAACACTCACATACTCATTAGTATGGGAAACATGTGATATGACCTTCCCAAACATGGGGAAATATCTGCAGCATCTCATATCTATTAATACAGCAGACATTTCACCCCCTCCCCCTATTCACCTCATTAATTATATCGCATGTACTCAACATTCCTCGCCCAGAAACCGTGGATATGTGGGCGATTAAGACATGTGAATGCAAAACAACAGGCACAGACGCGGGCGCACAGATTCTTTTACCTTGTGCACGTTCCCCTTCTTTCTTACATGCAGGTCTGTTATCACATTTAGCTGGTAATCACCCAATCCGTCTGAGATATGCAAAGCAGCAGTAATTGTGTTAGAGCTTAATTCATGGAGTGATGAGGAGAGAGAGAGGGCCTCCTAACAATCATTAGGCATGCAGAGCGCAGCTCCCCATCAAGCGCTCGATTCCTATCCTGCTCGTCATTACATGTACAATCTCCCTGACATCTCTAAAATGTCTCTGCGGGACTCGCTCTGTGCCATCTATGGAGCTTCCCATTTTCAGTGCCCTTTGTGCTATGTTGGGTTTTTTTCCTGCCAAGCTTGTTTTTTATCCAACTTGCTATCATCTCTATTCCCAGTGGTTCTCTCCTTCAGATATTTCTTTATAACTTCTACTTTTTATTGAATTATGTCTTTCTTGCTTACCGTAAGCACTATCAGAAAACTTAATTACTAAAAAAACAAAAAAAAAAAAAAACAATGCATCTTGCACGAAAAACTGGACAATATACAATCAAAGCATGAAAGATTTGCTGCTCATAGTGTGACAGTGACACTTCTTTTGATCGCTGTGCTTTTAGTCATCCTAAGTGATTTCATCTTTTGTAATATTGAACTTGAAGAAGAGTGAAAAATATGCTCGAGTTGATTTAAAATGTGTTTAAAGGAAGTGTGGAAGACAGCCCGGACAACTGTAACACTACACAGGCTTCCTCTGCGTTCTGGTTTTGTCTTCGAACGACCTTCAGTATTTGAACCATGTGGGACTATTTCCTGCCAGATGGAAGTGTATACATGACACATTATCATTTTTTTTTTTTTTTTTTTTTTTAGAAAAAGAAATTACTAAATGATTCATCCCTTCTCAGCTATTATAAATACCACAGCTAAAGTCAAAACAGATGCATGTCGAATAGTTTGCGAAAAGATTTTCAAATTTACTGCATTTCATGAGGCACTACTATACTTTCCTCATCTGAATATTGTAAAGACACTTTTCTTTGTCAACATGCTTTGACATACACAATCATACAATGCACTTCCAGAAGGATCCAACTAAATCTTTTAATTTCCATTTTCTAACCAACCTTTTAAAAACTAAGTAGGGGTGCAATTTTGTTTTTAAGGGTAAAACATGCATAATACATTCAACTTAATAAAATAAGAGATCTCTGCAAATTTTTATCGCTTTAGTTCAGTTTGTAAAGTATGTTAAGAGGAGGAGCATAAAAACTGATTTCTTCTTTTCTCCAGTGCAGTCCACACTTTGGAGCAATCAAATACAACAAAAGAAATATCCGTCTCAGACGTTTGATGCACGGAATAAAGTAGTAAATCAAAGGAGTATCAGAAAAAAAATATATATATATATATGTATATATATATATATATATATAGCTTTATTTATTTCTACCAAAGTCTCAGTTTCATTTCTAGCTTTTTCTCCCTAAGAGAAAATGAAAATGTTCAGAGAGACGAGAGCGAAAAAAAGCAAAAAGAGTGGAGAGGCATATTCTGAATTGAGAAGTGATCGAGAGGGCGCAACTGTGGGCAACTCACAATGTGTGAGAAAGAAAGAAAAAGAGGGAAATAGAGATGGCGGTGGAGAGAGGAAAACGAGGAGGAGGAGGAGAAGGAGAGGGGAGACTGGCTCTGCACAATAGGCCCAGACATGAATGCTCCTCGACACTCGTTTCCACACATCCCCTTCAATTTCAACGCTCTAATGGAACTAGCCATTCGCTGCACCCACTCACACTGGGCACAAAGGAACTACGCACACACACAGACGCGCAGACGCACACACAGGGGCACAGAACCACAATAGCACACAGTTATTCCTGAACACGTGCCAGAAATACACACAAAAATTGAGGCACCGATGAAAGAGGGCACACTTTCTCACACACGCACGCACGCACATCCACCCACACACACTATAACTTGTACTTGCAGTCTCAACCCACACACTGACTTTTACTATTTTTTTTTTATTTTGAATAGTTAATACAAAAGTACAAGAACAAATATACAATGCCACATGTACAAAAAAAAAACTGATGGGAACATGCACAAACACACAAAAATGCTCCACCCAACTTGTGTTTGTGAATTTTAACCAAGCACACACACGCAGCTTTGAGTGCATGCGTGTTTGTGCATGTGACCAGCATGCATCACAGTGGCCGTCTTGGGCTTCCAGCGTCTGAGAGTGTGTGGGTGCATAAATGTGAAGCTCTTTAAATCATGGAAGCTGCTACTTTCTCTGTGTGTGCGAGTCCATTTGTCAAAGCGTGCTGGCTTCTGCCAATAAGCTTGTCAGTGTGCACCATCAGTCATAGGGATTGCGTGTGTTTGTGTGTGTGCAGCTGGAGACGAGGTCACCGATAAGGCCTGGCCCTTCGGAGGCCAATCGCTCTCTCCCACCTACAGGCTGAGCATAAATTACTCCTCCAGTTTGAGCCAAATAAACCGATACGTAAACATAATCCTCTCCTCCCTTCCAGCCTAAATCAAGCACCAACTACAGTTCTAAAGGCGTCCACCAGACTAATATTTCTACAGAAAATGATTGCAATAGCAGAGAAATGCCATGACTCCCAGCTTACTGATTTCTATCGATTCTTGTTGCTCCAATTAGTTTGCTTCAAGTGTTTTAAAAAACTTAAAAAAAAACAAACAAACATTTAAACAGTGACTCGAGCATTTATTTTGCAGCAAATTAAATGGATTTAGAAAAATGGAGGCATCCTGGTAAACAAAATGTACATAACGTATCTCATGCAGGTAACGTATTTCATAAAATAATGGCAACATCTTTAGTGCAAAAGCCAATTAGGATTTAAAATAACCATACCTGTTTGTGCATCTCGATATTCAGCCCGTAGGACATCTCGTAGTACTACAGGGAAAGCAAAAAAAAACAAAAACAGCTTTAACAGTAAACAGGCACTTAAAGAAAATCAGGTAATGAAATTTGAACATGAAATCAAACTTCAGTGACTGCTTGTTGCAGATCAAGTTTGTAGTTATTGTAAATTTGGATTCCAAATGTACAATACATTTGTTAGAGTGTACTGTCTAAGTTTTCTGAAAGCCACGCATTTGCATTCCTGCAGTTCAATAATATGATACTATTATTTACAATAACTGCTCAGACAAGTTGTAATGGTAGGAGGAACACCTGAAGAATAAAAAAAGGATTATATTCCAATACAGTTTGTGAAATTGCACATGCATGTAACTGTTAAGAAACTTGCAGGAAAGTTATTCAAAACAATTGCTTAATCATTTGAAATTGTAGCAGCTAGTAGTAACTTCAGTGAGACTATTATAGTAGCAATTTAGCAGCCTGTGACATTATTGTGAAGTAAGTTTGTCCCACTCCTCACTGTCCTCCATGTACAGCCGTTTCAAACCACTTCGCAGCATCTCAAAAGGATAAAGAGCTGCACTTTAATTCAGCCAAGAACTGAATCATTTCTTAATTCTTAGCCAGTCCTCTGTGGATTTCCTGGTATATTCTTACTTTTCTTTCAGGTTGCAAGTTTTGGTTCTATTCAGATATTTTCACCCTCAAATGCACTCCGACACACGATTGTGATGGATTTTAGGATGATGAGCTGGGTTGATACTACTCCAGCGAAGCAGCTTCATCCGAGACTCTTCCTGCACTTTGCTTCACAGTTGGTAGAAGGTAATTTTCCTGGAATGATGTATTAAAATGTTGTCTGTTCTCATGTTCAAATAATTAAATTTTAGTGTAACTTATCCCACATGTCCTACTCTTTGTGCCGATTCTAACAAGATTCAAACGGGCCTTCATGTTTTCCTTAAAGAGCAAAGATCTTCTCCTTGCACACCTCAAAAACAGTAGAGTCTTTCCACATCATCTGTAGCAAGAGCCTGACTGGAGACTTCTCTTAGCCTCTTGCAGTCTGCTTTCAGGGTTAACTTGCCTAATTGGCCAGACAGACGTGTTGGTAGTTACTTAGACTGTCCTTCACTTGGAGACAATTTTCCGCACAGAGGAATGACTAACTTTAAATTGTATTGTACCCTTTTTAAATCCCTTGCCAGACTCAAACCACCTTAACATTCTTTCTGGAGGCAGACAGTTCTTTTGATCTCACCATAATGTTCACACTTACTTCAAATCTCATTCTTAATAATGCGTAACAATGTTCTTATCTTTGGCAACTGGCATGATGCACCTGTGGGTAATAAATGTGGAGGTGTCATAATTTATCTCTTGGCAGAAATGTCTTGACAAAAGGGTCTTTTCTTCATTTTATAATGTATTTCTGTCCAAATACGTTAAAACACACCATGTTTTATAAAGTTTCTCAATTTTTTCATGTAACTGTTCGTGGCATTGCTTTTGAGGATGTACTGATGGATTTTAGGAGGGCTATCTGTTAAGACCTGGGTATCATTCAATACCCGTTTCTAAATGGTAGATGGGGCAAAAAGTAGACAGAGACATCATTAGTTTAAAGTGAATATATAATTTTAGAGTTAATAAGTATGCTGAACTCAAGATGACATGTTTGAAATCTTAATGCTCCATTTCAAAGGATTGGATGCTACAAACATATTTAAACGAGAGAAATAAAGGAACAGAGAAAGAAAAGGAGACGGCAGAAAAAGAGCCTCCTTTGTGTGAACGTGTGTATGTGCGTTCCCTGTTAATGAGAGGGCCACCTTCCAGGCGTCAACCCTGTTAATCACCCACTCTGTCTGCAGGGGTCTGCTTCTGTCACTGGAAAACAAACAACACACTTCCCTCACTCACCCAGACACACACACACATTGATGTACCTCAATTGCTCGTTCACACATGCACCAATGTTTTCAGTGCAATCTCATGCTGACAGGGTCTTGTGCACGAATGCAAGAGCGCACGCACACACTAATCCTTATAAACAGAAACACACACACACTGTATTCTGCGTAGCTGCCCACGCGGAAGCTCCCTAAAGTAATTACAGCACTAGGGAAATGGAGGTGCTGCCACTGGCCGGGGGAGTGGGGCAACCTGATATGCTATTAGAGCAGAAGAGGGGAGGTGGTTGTGGGGATACAAAAATGGGCCTGCCACTGATGGATTGGAGGTGTGTTTGTGTGTGGGGTTCTGAAATATTGCATTTACAGTTTAATTTTACAGAGACATTTTGAGCAACAAATAAGAATGATGGCTACAACTCGAGATACATACAACCATACACAGTTCTGCAAAGGTTGTTCATTTGTGCCATAAATGCATTTTTTGTTCAGACGGCAAAGCTGCTGATGGGCGTCAGAGCCTGTGGAAACACTGCATACCACTGCATGGCTTTTTGTGCCATAGAATATAATCATTGAGAGATAATTAGAGCTCAGCTTTTTATTGTTCATAATCGCCCCATTGTTTTCTCTGCCATTAATCATTCATTCTAAAAGTTGATAGATTACCATACTGCAGCTAGAAGTCCACCACCAAGCTAAACTTGTGTTCAAATATGTCACTGTGTGTTCCCCACCAAAATATATTTATTATGAGCTTGTTTTTATTCCAAGGGACCTGGATCCACTTTTGCCAAGCTGTTATATAGTACTATACAAACCAATAAAGAAAAAAACATCAAACTGCAAAAAATTCAGATTCATCTTCTTTGATCTGCTTACACATAAACACAAATAAATTGTTAACATGTTTGTGCAGAATCGCCTCTGATTCATCGTAAGAGGCAGCTGCAAGTTGTATTTCATCCCACAGAGCACCACAAACATACAAGTGCAAATACCAAACATTGATGAAAAAACTATTTTCCTACAATTACTTAGTATAGATATCATCAGCCTGGGGGCCAGGAAGCATTCAGCACAACATTTTTCTGACCATTAAAATAGAAACTTGGGTAATTGAGGAAAATGCCTTTCTACAAGCCCTCTAAATGCTTGAAATATTTAACTATGATAAATTACCTAAAGTTATGAATCATACAAAGTGCAATAGAGAATGTGATTTAAAAACACTACAAAAAATCTTCCATACCTTTTTTGAATTTGAGAATTATTGTTAGTTTTCAAAGCTATGTGTTCTGTACGAAAGGCTGATGATGAGCGTGTGTAATAAACTATGTGCCTGAAAGAGACGCACAACAATTGCATCTGCATTCTGTGCCTCTCTGTTGGCCTGCTGATGATGGAGAGAGCAGTGCGGCAGCACAGATTAGATGAGATTAAAGGTAGTCAGAGGATCAATTAGAGGAAAAACATCAGACGACAACACAGCTATGGCTAGCAACAATGAGATTAGCCCCAAGGTGGAGCAGAGAGCAAGCAAGTACATCTTTGTTTGTGTGTAAACGTGTGCGCAGAGAGACGAAGGCAGGAGGAGATGGACTCGATGGAAATGAAAGGAGTTGGAAACAACTTACCCACAAATACAAACACATTTTAATCTGTAACTAAAAAAAGTTGATTACCTTACAAGAACGCCATCTGCCAGAGACTGTTTTTTTTAACCATAAGGTCTGACATTGGTAAATATGAAATATTAAAAAAAATGGGTGTAAAAAATATATATTTTTTAAATTCACAAAATATAAGCCGTGACTGCAAAAATGTTGGTCAAAGTTTCGTTCTTAAATGGTCAAAAGCCATCAGAAGTTGCCAAAGCAGGAAGACTAAGTGAACCAGACTGAGGGTCACCAGTTGACAAAACTCAATAATCAAAATCTACTTGGACTCCTACTGGAATATGTTTGTACCTGACTCTTATGGCTCAAACTGAATTGGTGAAGAAGACTTTCATTCACTCTGCTCCATCTTTATGGTACTTGATTGACTGAACTCACCTAGTTTAGTGCTTTTAAATCTAACCTAAAAGTTTTTGAGGCTGATTCTATGTACCTGTTTTCGATAGCTTGACATTTTCTTTTAACCGCTTATTTTTCTGCATTATATTTGTTGCTGGTTCTTAGCTAGGATTCCCTTGAAAGACAGTTTTTTTTTTTATCCTGGAGGGCTAAATGTGTTTTTAACCCTGATAAAATAAAGGTTAAATAAAAAAATAAATAAATACTGGTGCAGAATACTTATGCTTAGGTTAACTTACCATAATATAATGGCGCTGCATCTCTGACTTCTCACTCGCTAACTTGTCACATTCAAGCTTCAAACTGGGAAAAGAGAGGGAGAGAGAGGGGAACAAAGTCAGCTTGTTATTCAGCTCGACAGTCGTTCTTCTGAAGTGCTGACACCAGGTGACTTTTCAAACCCCCTTCATCATCATTACCTGTTTCACTTTCTTTCACCACTCTCATTACTTCCATCATCACTAAAATCTCCCCCTTCATTTTCATCATTACCAGCGCATTTTCATCATCTCCTTCACCCAAATAATCTGGATCATCTTCGCCACTCTAATCATCATCGTCCCCTTCAGAAGTCAGTGGCAGCATTTCACTATGGATGACAGGTGCTGATTGGCAGGAAGGGGTTGAACTAGTTCTGATTTTCTGAGATAAACCTGTCCTGAACTCCAGGATCTAGCTCAAATAAAATACGTTTCCTTCTGCAGGGAAGAAGCAATGAAGTACAACACCTGAGAGTGGTGTTATAGCATTCCCTGTAACCCAGACCCAGTGACAGCCATTAACTGCAATCATGTCAACGCTGTTGTCATATGAGGCGGCGTGACAAAGGGGAACACGTCAACAAGTCAGCCTCATTGTCAAATAAAAATGACAAAAACAGTCCCTACATGGTGTCTGACTGAAGCATCCAGTTAAAACCTGCCAGTCTCAGAGGGCGTCACTTATTCGAAATTATTGGTAAGGCTTAACCAAATACGCAGAGACATGGTGGAAAGGTTTAGATTCAAGATAAATCTGCAGCAAGCTTGATGGTGTGTATATTTATGCTGGGATGTTCTTCTCAGCTGTCTACACGAATGACAGCTCGATTACAGGGAGCGCTGGCTGAGTCTGCATCATAAACAGTCTTAACTGGCAGACTGAACATCGTGTTGCACTCAGCCAATGATGTGCGCTCATTCATACACACTGCACTGTGCTGCTCCTATAATAATCACACACTGTTATTCCAAATTCAGTCAACTGCACAGTCTTTTCTCAAAATCTGAATTTGTCATTAGGGATATAAAATATTTAGAAGCAAGCATGTTTGCCTAGCTTAAAACCAGACTGGAAGCTCCAGTTCAACATTCTGCCTGAGCTTGCATTAATTTCTAAGAATTATTTAATTATATATTTGCATACATCAGGAAACCACAGTAAACAAGTTATGAGGCACATGTCAGACGTAAGAAGTCAGGAAAGGATGTTCATTTAAAGTCAGAACACAGCTAACTGTGCATTGAATTACTGCAGTGTCATGAATTGTTTTATTTTATTACATATGTACTTTGGCAATTTAGTTAATTTTATTATTTAATTCTACATAATAGCACTGTCCAATTCTTAAAATGTATTTTGTTAGATTTTGTTTCTTTTCTTTTGAAATACAATGTTTGGGGAGTTGCCTGCTTTTTTTTTGGGCTAAAAGACAAGCAACTAATAAAGATGATAGTAATTTCCCACATGAAGGTTTGCAATTGTATGTGTTTTTAAGCGCGGCTGACCCCAAAGCAGCAGAACCTAGAGGCTGTTGAGAACTGGTACCCACTGACAGCAGAGGAATTAAAATTTGCTTTGGTAAGTGTGTTTACAAGGTCACTGCTTTAAGAGTTTATTCATTTGAAACGAAGCAAGAGAATAAAGTCGTCACTAAGAATCTTAAATAATGGCAATTTTTACGACCCAAAAATCTGAAGACCACACATCTCTGATAAACTAAAATGCTGGGGGGAACAAAACTCCTGACTACTAAAACAATTCAAGGGTAGTTGAGGCGTTTACTGGTGAATGTGAATAAAAAGTTGGTTCACATCATAAATTAATGCTCATGTCATGGCAGACAATGTTAAGCCTAATAACACTGAAACGGGGTTTGGATCCACTCCTGTATTTAGTGTGAGTGATAATGATGTTCTTTTGCCTTTTGAAGTGTGCGAACAAGCAGTGTCCACTTTCCCAAAATGCTCCCTTTGACACCTACATAAAAATCTTTCTGCAGGCCGTATAACAAGTTGTCATGACAACTGGCGTCCTCTCTGCCAGCCTGCCATGGATTGGCTCTGTGCCTCCTCTGATTGCTGCTCAGCAGCCCCAGGGTCTGCACCGGCGTTGTCAAACGACACTTTGATGGAGTTTTATTGCCGCTTCTTCCGTCTCTAAATCGCTCCTGCTGTCATCTTTATTTTGATTTATGTATTCCCTGATCTATTTATGCACGTGAAATTGGGGAGGGGAGAGACGGCAGGGGGGCTGGAAGAGCTGAGGGAGTTGGGGGGAGAGGAAAGAGAAAGACAACGACAGCTACAATGCTTCGTACTATACCCAGGGGAACGCCTGCGGTACATTTGCCTTTTAGTCTTCAGCAACAGACAAGCAAAGCGCAGCAGCAGAGCGCTACAAAGCTTCGTTTGTGGCTCCCAAGACCCCCCACCCCATCCCTGCTCCTGAGTCAATAGGCACTGTATGCATGTTCTGTATGCTGAGACAAAAGAGGCATTCTTTTAACTGCACCCTCGCTCTCTGAAGAGGGTTAAACGGTGCCGCTCGCTGTTATGGGAATAACAAAAGCAAAGGAAAGGAAGAAGATACGAAGGGCGTTATTGCAGCTTCAGAATCCTCTGCATAACAGGAGTGATCAGACCACAGCAGGGATTTTACACACAATACGCTGTGCTTTCATGTGCCTTTGAGTGTCTGTACCTGGGAGAGCCAAGTCTGTGGAAGTTTCTGGGAGGAGATGTACACAGGAACAAACCAACCTGCTCCGGAAGGAAGATGGGCTTCAAAGTCTCCTTTCCTTACAGAAAGTTGATTTTTTTTTTTTTGTACTGAGATGCAGACCCTGTGGCACAATCCTCTAAAGAACAGCTATCAAACAGATGGATGAAGGTTAGGACTTTGGAGGCATCTCTTACCTCTGGAAATGTAGAAGTATTTAAGCACTACAGAAAGATCAGTAGCAAGGGGAAAACAGGCCTGATTGAGGTGCGAGTCAGAGAATAATGTTTAAGCAATTGGTGCTGCAGTTGGGTTGCCTACACTGTTATTAAACTTCTTGGCATAAAACTACATCTTAAACTACCCCACAGGCAAGTTGAATTATATATACTAAAGTGACCAAACGCCCTCGTTCCCCCAAACATGTTCACTTTTCGCGTTCTGTTTGAAGCATCAGGAGGGCTTTCTTTGATTAATGAAAATGTCCCGGTTTTTACCATTTTTCATGGAATGTGACAGCATTTACATGCAACCTCCCCTCCCAGGTCCTGTCTTGAACTGCTGCCAAGTGGGTGTTTTTTAGTCATTCGTTGACAGAACGGACAGTACTGTCAATGAATGACAGCACATTCATTAAACAGATTCTTTAATTTAGAATCTGTTTGAAAGCAAAGACACAATTTGTATTTTTATGTTATTTTGAAGAAATTCAAGCATTAAGGGGGTTAAGCATTTGCTAGAAGAAATTAAATCTCTAAGCATGGTGCTGCTATCACAATAGATTTTTTTATTACTCTGAGTCTGATCTGAAGACATTTGAAGATGGAGAAAATCATGATAAAAGAGCGTGTTTATTACAGCCACTTCTGCATCTTTCCACCTACAACACTACAACACTCATGTATATCAGCTAGATTTAGAGTCAGGTAAAGCTCAAACACAATCACTTCACAAAATTAAAAAAAAAATCTAATAAATCTAACCTCTGGCAACAGATCAACTGTAAAATCTGTTTCAGTTTAATGTAGAAAAAATACATTTGTAAGGCCAACAGATCTGTGTTTGTGACCATGTGAGTGCATGTCAACGTGTTCACCTGTGATATTGTGCTTGAAGAAACTGGAACTCATCCTTGATCCTGTCACAGGAGTCAGAGGTCGTAAATTTCAGCTGCTGCGATGAGGCCTATCAAGAAGACAGACAATAAGAAAAATGTGAGACCTAAATGCAGGAAGCTGCTCAACTTCCACTCTCCAATGATGCACATGTATAATCCACATGCAGCCATGAACAGTGAAAGACCGATTTTAATGCACACCTATGTTGACATTTCTAATGATAAAGTTGCTATTTGTTCATGGTTTGATGAGAATGGCAATTTCCACCTCGAACAACATGTAAGGATTTGCAGCAGCTTATTGATTGACACTTTAAGAGTTAATGAAGCCTATAATTTAAATCCTTTAGAAACTTTCTGATAAAAGTCCAATATTCAGTTTAGGAGACAACAAGTAAACCTAAAGCAGAGTCATCAGAGAACCTGGAGAGTGATGTGGTAATTACTAAACCCATTCAGTTCTCACTTAGAGATTTTAAATACAATCTGACAGCATAAACATACTGCGGCTTATTCTTGGTTAATAAATACAACTAAACACATTCTAAACCTCACATAGTGAGCTACATCACCAGTCAATCACTTAGCCTAGATGCAGTTTTTAACCCTTATTGTAATTCTGTTTGCACTACAGTTCCCAGGAAGCAGCGCATATGGAGCACAGCCAATATAGAAAAACAAAATCTCATTATTTGTCAGTGAACTGCATTATGGGACAAATAAAAAAAAAGAAAAAAGAAAAAAAAAGTAAAATCATAATCTCAGGGAGCTTTCTGTTAGGATTGACCTGTTGCTTCACGTCTGATGAAAAGTTGCTCAACTTTTTTTTTTTTTTTTCTAAGCAGGCAGCTTAATCTAAAGGAACATCTACATTACAATTACTTTAAGCGTGATAACAAAGCTTTCTTGTTGTGAACATTAAAATATACTTGAGACTTTAATCAAATAACGAAGTCACTAAAACACAGTGACAACCGTGATCTGACCTTAACAAGCTAACCCCACACATCAAAAACTTCCATTCCACGCAAAGCAAACTGTTGCCTGGAGACAAAGGTTTCTGTGGTACAGCAGGAAAACCTGTTCCATTATCTCCGAAGCCAATAATGCATGAACTAAATTCAACAAACAGCTCGGCTATACGGGTCTCTGCCACGCAGGGCTTGCGTCAACAAAAGGCACTTGGCAACGGAAAGCTGCACCACACACACTGTGCTGAATTAGTGCTTGTTTCAGGTGTATGTGTCCAGCATGGCCATTTTCCCAGAGGGATGTACTGATGCGCAAGATATGACTTACCCCCTATGAAGGGTATTATATGAACGTTTAAAATACCAAAGTCTGAACCTTTGAGTCTTAGGTAGCTGAGCCAAGTAGGTGGATGAAAGCTGACAAGAAGAGAAAAATTAAACAGCAAATATTAAAGGATCAATAGCCATTACATTTCCAAACTGACAAACACAGATACATTGCCAAACATAAGACTTGGTTAACAATCCAATATGCTTCGATGTAGTTGTGTGAATATTAATAGAGACAAATATGTAGAACTTTGCGTATGCCCACTTACTACATTCTTGGTAAAGAATTTGATGCCTATCTAATCTTTTTAAGAAACTGTTTCGGACACAACCTGACTTTCCAGGTGTGGTAACATTTTTTTCCTAAAAATATTACCAGCACTTTTTGCAGTTTGGGTTGTCAAAATAACAAGAAAAAAAATATTTCGACAAAGATGTCCCAAGCGATTGACAGTAGGGGTTGAAAACCAGCCACCAAGTCTGGTTTAACAATGCTGAATTAAAAAGGTCTGCAGACTACAGCTTCTCCATCCAACTCTGAAACCAAATCTGATATCATCTGTAAAAGGTTACTTTGGGTTAAGCTTATGAAGGACGCTCCTTTCCACTTCAGAGGCAACCTGGTGCGCATCACTTTTCATCTACCCTGTCAACACCTTTCCTTTACACTTTCAGTTTGGTACTTCTGATCGACAACATCCTTTTCCCTTACGGGCAACAAGAGCAAAGGATATTTTCCCCCATCTGGGAATAGTAGTTTCCATTAAGTGTAACCAGATCAAAGAAAGTTGTTGGCAATGAACAACATCTGCCAGCCTGGGGTGACTAGATACATGTTCAACTTGACCTTCCACCTTGAAAAAATAGCCACATCAAAAGTCTGCATCAAAAGAGTAACATTTTTATATATAAATTAAAAATTATAATAAACAAACAACCACAAAGATATCCAAATTTGGTAGGAAGCTAATTTATGTGCAAGACTAAGGAAGGACTGTTGATGGACCATCTTCCAACGGGTTTGTGCGCTCCATTTTTCTCAGCCTCTGTGTTCTGTCAAGGATGCTCACCAAACAGGACAACCAGTTAGTTTTACCAAGCACAAGCAGTGTTAAATAAAATGAAGGTTAATTGCCTCATTGCTTCTCTCCTACTTGAAGCCACTAAACAAGCTATTGCTGCCATTAACTCTGTATTTTTTCTTTAACTTAGAAAGCACTCCTGGATCAGTGGTTCTGTGTTTTTCTCCCCATCTCTGCTCTGTCTTCCCAAAACCCAGTTGGTCATGGTACATAACTGCACACCATCAGCAGGATATTGCTGGATGTACATAAATCTGTGCTTGAGATTAGATTTGCTGTGAATTAAATGGACAACAAAAGTCTTCAGTCTGGTGCCTGAGTCTCAACTGGCCCATTCTTTGAAGAGCAATTTTGTTTACAGACTTCAATGTCCATTATTTATTGTATTGTTTATGTATTTTGGATTTTTAAAATCTTCCAGCTAAAATAATAAATGTTTGTTAGAAATGTATGTTTATCTTTCAGAGGGTGTACTTCCATTTTTTCAATTACCAGTGTATCACTTAAAAATAGTCCCAAAACAATATCATTTATTGCAATAACTTTTAGCACAATTTATTGTCCAGCAAAATGTGTCATTATAACAGGCTTAATGACAAGTAGATTGGTGACCGGAAAGAAATATAGTCTCATAAACTACATATTGTTTATCATCCTGTTTTGTGAGCTGGATGTGCCGCTACAACATATATTTACTTAAAGTTGCTAAAATCTGATTTTAAGAAGAAACATTAAGAAGAAACTTAGTGAACAATGACTAAGTGCTTTGGGTTTTACCTAAATATGTCCAGCTAATATTTTTGTATGCCAAGCTGACTTTGCTTTTTGCTACACAATGCAAACAATGTTTATTTTATTCTCTTCTTCAGTGACGAAAACAAGAAAACAAGGTGCTCCACAGGGGCCTGAGAGGGCACAACAGATGGATGCCCATGATGTTAATGAAATACTGCCCTAATATTGAGACACATGCCATCTGCTATGACAGAAAAAAAAGGTTGCATGCTGCGTTAGTGAATATGCATACGTGTAAAAAAAAAAAAAAAAAGGATAATTATGTGTGCAAAAGCTTTCTTTAGTTTTCCAAGGGGAAAAAAAAACAAAAAACATTGAAGTCATTGATGAGGTGTTTTTCAGGGACACATTTATGTGAGTTAACATCTGTTTGCATGTGTTTTAAGTTGTATGAATGGATGCAAGAGCAACAAATATTCAGTGCTATGAATCATACAGAAGGATATGAGATTTCCACCCCCCCCACACACACACACACTCCCACTCCCTCATATGTAAAATCTGCAGGGCTCACACGCACACAAGAAAAGGCACACGCCTGGCACCTAAATGTAGGACGATCTCTAATTTGATTCCACCCTGCTCCTTTGAGACGTAATTAAAGCATTAAAAAGCTTTGTGGGCTGCTGAGGCAATTGAGACAGTCTTCGGCGAATAAATGGGATTCATCGTTTCAGGAAATTGCTGCCCCACCCCCATCCCCAACCCACCAACCCCTAAGTCCCACTCACCCCCACACACAGACATGCACACAGAGCCTTCCTGGCCTCATCATCTGGTTCAATCCATGTGAAATCTTCTGTGAACCATTATGTCTATTTTAAATAAGAATCAGACTAAGGCTGTTTCTGCTCTTAGATCAGTTGGGGAAAAAAAAAAAACGACAGGAAGGGATGGAGATTACAGGGGGGCTGGGGGGGACTTAGCTTTACACACACACATACAGATCACACTACAATGATGAGACACATGAACAATAAATGAATACAGCAGGGCATTTAGACACACAAGCTGAGCACATACACAAATAAAAAGCGTAGACAGCCACACGGAATAACAGCAGAATCCATTGGAAAACATCTTCTTCGGTATAAATCCTGCCTGAGGGGTAGCTGCAGTGTGGGGATTGTATTTCCTGGAGCACTGCCTGACTGTTTACATCTCAGTCGGTGTGTGTTTGTGTGTGGCACATGCGTGTGTGTTTGTGCGCTTGGAGGGAGGGATGGAGCCCTGGCATTGTAATCGCTCACTAATGACTGGATGTTATCTCACTCCCACTCTTAAACGAATGCAGAATATCCGTAATGGCAAACAGTTCCTCTATGTTTCACTGCCAGGTTGTCTTTCTGTTCCATAGCAACAGTCTGGAGGATGCCATGTATGCTTTCCGCCTCTTCTGTCTGTCACAGTTTCAATAGAAAGGAGAGTAAGTAAGAAAGAAAGTAACCAATGATTCTTTCTGGTAGAACATTCCTGAGTGGTTTAGATTAAGACAGAGCACACAATTTATTTCCTCACTTAAAAACTGAATTTTTAAATCTTGCAGACACAAGCAAGGCCTTTGCAATAATGCTTAAACTATACTTTTAGTAGATTTAGTTACATTTCACACAAAGAAAAAAAACACAAATCTACAAATACTGATCAATGAATAGGTGTGGGTCCATTGTAGAGTTAGCAGAAGGGGAATTGGCAAATCCCACTGGATTTAAGAGTTTTGCCAAGAATGGAACATAAACAATAAAAGCTAGTTATTAACAAGACTGAAAATATATATAATACTTAATATGTTTCATACACTGACAGTATACAGATGTGGCAAACATTTTTCTGAAAGGTGGCAAAAGGACAGTCTTAAAATTATTTTTAGAGAAAAAACTACATCTTAAAAAGATAGCCAACAAAATACTTTACCAGAGTTAAATACAGGCTTATAAATGGAGATAAGTAATGATAAAGTAAAATTTTGGGGTTCCAAAAAGAATAAAAGCAGTCGCAAGTCTCTTTCACAGTGAGTCGAAAGCAAAACAAACGGTGGAAATGCTTTGTTAAATACCCAGAAAGCACTCCTTCGCCAATGAGCGGTTAACGTTGTGTTGTTTTGCAGCTAAAACTGGTTAGCTGTTTCTGAGACCTCTCCAATGCTTTACAATACAGTATACAAACAGAGCAATATAATGCAATAAGTAACTAATTTCTCATCAATACAGATTTTAAATAGAAATGTGACTGTATGGTACTTGTACATGTATGAAAGGAACTCACAGAATGTGCATAAACGTTTCAGAAAAAGTCCACTGTTACAAGATTCACCAAGCCAGACATTGAAATGATTAAGTCTTTTGCTATTACAGCAGCGCCAAACAAGATTGGATCCTCCATCCAAGAATAGTTCCTACCAAACAATTCCATCTAAATATCCTGGATTACTGTTTAGACTAAAGCATATGAGCCCAGCGATCTGAGAGAGGGACAGAACTAACTGGCCCGTATCCAAGCTCATCCGGGCCAACTCAGTCTGAACCAACGGAGAGAGCCCAGCCACACTAGCTGCTCAGGGTTTGTAAGAGAGGCTGAGGAATAGGATTGTGTCTTCAGCGGCTCTGGACAGGGGCTTTAGAGCACGGCGAGAGAGCCTAATCCTGTTTCGGCCAGGAATTTGATTTTGATTATTATCTCTCACAAACCAAGCGGAGGCTTACCCCCATTTCTGCAGCGTTATCCCAACAACACACATGCATACACCCAAACACACAGAAACCTCCCTCCCCTTGCAGTCTAGCAGATTTGACCTCGTTAAGACTCTTTAAAGAGGATTATTCTACTTTTATCACTTCAAGTGAAGTGCCCTTGCAAACACAGGATTGGCATGGCTTGCCTTCCCTCCCCTCCCGGCACAACTATCTTGACCCATACACAAGGCCAGCCAAGCGCTCAGCACAAACACACACAAATATGGTATTTAAATCAGTATGTTCTACAAACACAGATGCACCTATGTACAAAAAACATAAGAAAAATACACAGGTGAGGGAGGCTTACTCTTAAACACACATACACACCACAGGAACAAAGTGCAGAGATTTTGAAGCCAAGGGAAATAGGCAATTTGTCAAGAGTGGGGAAAGTGGTGAGGCTGACAGTACTGTGGTTTTGGGGACCATAGCTGAGATTAAAGGCAGCCTCACAGAGGGAGGGCTTTAAGATTACACCCACAACGCTTGTGCAGATGATTGATGCCCATTTGTAAAAACCAAGGTTATTACTGAGAACAGCCAGCAAAAGAGCAAAGGCAGGCAGGAAAAGATTAGTCCCAAAGTTAGCAACAAGCAAATAAACAACCAAAGCTGTGCCTGCATATGTTTGACAGCAGAGAGCTGCTGTTTTATCCTACGATGCATCAGCACTACTGTTATTGCTCTTACAATAAGTAAAGCTTCAAATTTTAGGCTCCAGTTTTAAGCACAACTGACTTAATACTTTTCAAATAGTGGTACCAATTGATCACCCTTCAAAATGGGTAAGACAGTCTGGTATACTCAATTATGTTTAAGCAATCTGTTGTTTAAACGGTCTACTATTTAAGTGTGGACAATTTTTTTTAAAACAGCATAATGAAATAACATTGAATCCTGATGGTAGGTGGTGTTTCAGTTGGGTTAATATAATATTCTTTTATACGTGACCTCATTCCTTACAGGCACCAAACAAAGCAGCTACCTCTCAGCTTGCAACGTCTCACGGTCTAGCACAGACCTGGGCATTATATGGCCCAGACCACATGCCCTTAGTTGACTCTGACCGCCATGTAAGGTTAACTGGAAATTCCAAAATAAACATACTTCTACTTTCACCTCATTCATGGACTGAAGCTGCACTGCTTTTATTCAGAAGTTGCTGTTTTTCCTATTCATGCAAGACGTGCACGTGACTGAACGTTATCTGAAGACGACTTAAGCCCTCACAATGTCAGCTCAGGCTAAAAATAGAAAGGTAGATTCCGAATGTAGGATTTTCAACAAAAACTGGATGGCTAAGTATTTATTTACTGAAGTAGGAGGTAAAGCCGTGTGTTTAGTTTGTGGGGAGCAGATCGCCGTGTTTAAGGACTGCAATCTGAATCGGCATTACCAGATGAAACACGGGGAGAAATATAAAAACTTGACTGGCAAAGCTTTGTTAGCTAAACTGCAAACCCAGCAAGGCTTTTTTTTTTTTAAACCAAGCTCCACACATCCAGAAATGCAGCAACTAAGACCAGCTTTGTGATATCCCACAAAATAGCCAAAAACAACAAGCCATTCTCGGAGGTGGAGTTTGTGAAAGAGTGCTTGGTAGACTCTGCAGTGCTAATAAGCCCTAAAAAAAAAAAGCCGCATTTGAGCAAGTCCCGCTGTCCAGGCGGACCTTGACGAAGAGGATCGAGGACATTGCAGGGAACCCGGAACTACAGCTGCAACGTGAAGTGCCAAGTTTAGACTTTTTCCCCTTGGCTTTGGACGAGAGCTGTGATTTCCGTGACACAGCCCAGCTACTCATATTCGTCCTTGGGATAACGCCGGACTTCAGGATTACGGAGGAGCTGGAAGCTATGCAGCCCTTAAAAGGGTCGACGACAGGGAGCGATCTCTTCTTGGAGGTAAATACGTGTATGGACAAGTTGGGACTGAAATGAGACAAATTGACAGGTGTCACCACAGACTGTTGTCCAAATACAGGAAAAAATGTCGGACTTTTAAAACGTATGCAGGATAAAACGAGTGAAATTGACCCAGATCAGAAATTAATATTTTTACATTGTATTATACACCAACATGCGTTGTGCAAATCAGTGCTAAAATTTAACCATGTTATTGATGTTGTCACTAAAATAGTAAATTTCATCAGGGCACTAAATCACAGACAGTTTTGTCACACTTCTTGAGGAGCATGAGACTGAGCCTGGTGACATTGGCTACCACACTTCAGTCAGATGCCTCAGCCTGGGCAAAATGCTAAAAAGAGTCTGGGACCTGAAAGCACAGATTCGAGAGTTTTGTGAGACAAAAGGGGGACTGGATGGAAGATTTTGCATTTGCTCTTGATGTGACTGCCCTGATGAACGAACTGAACACCAAGCTGCAAGGCAAGGGCCTCTTTGTACGTGAAATGCACAGCCTGGTAAAGGCTTACATGAGAAGATACAGTTTCTTTCAAGGCAACTGGAGAGCAACACTCTCACTCACATGCAAACCCTGAAAGAAGTCACACCGTCAGCTGATCACCTGTGCAGGTACTCAGCCATGCTAGGAGCATTGCATGATGAGTTTTCAAGGCGCTTTGAGGATCTCAGAACAATGGAGGGTGAAATGGTCATGATTTCCTCTCCCTTTACCTTCAGTGTGGATGATGCATCCAGTGCTGTTCAGCTGGAACTCATTGAACTGCAGTCTATGCAGTACTGGCTGAGAACTTTAGGACAGGATCTCTGCTGGATTTCTACTCTTCTGTCAAAGAGGAGAACTTTCCTAACGTTAGGAAACATGCTCAGAGGATGTTTGTTATCTTTGGCTCTACCTACATTTGCAAACAAACATTTTTAGTGATGAAATTTACAAAATCCAGATATACATCCTCTCTCACTGATGATCATCTGTCAGCTGTGCTACGCATCTCCACTTCAGACATTCAACCTGACTTTGATGCATTCGTTAAAGCCCAGAAGAGATTAGATTTCTATCACTGAACAAGAAAAAAGAACACACCAAATGAAGTGGTTAGACCACAAATGTAGGCATATTAAGGCACCAGATAGCAGTGAACTGGGACAATTTATGTGGAACCCTTTTCCTCAAAATCGCAGTTCAGTGACAGTTCAATATGTTGTTTCTTGCTTAATGTTTGGAGCACAAAGACAATGTTGAGATGTCTTTAAAATGATCAGAACCTTTACATAACTTTCCAACAGTATATGAAACTCAAATGTGTTTTGGAGTGAATGTGACGGAAAATGTTCACTAATATGAGTCACAAATAGTAGAAATGTCAACATTTTATCTACCACTGTTTTGAAAAATTTGTGTGAATATATTAAATTTTTTGGAAGCCAACCTCACTTTTTCATTGCATAACTAACATATATTAGTCTTGCCCGCTTGTCAAAACAATGCTATTCACTGCTTTTTGATATAAAGAAATACAATAAATATTATGCAGAATTGAGTTCAGCCTTTTGGCCTGGCCCTCCACAATATTTTCTGTTTCTTATGCGGCCCCATGGAAAAAAATAATTGCCCGCCCCGGTCTAGCAGGTCTTTTTGGCTTTGGAACGATGCGGCAAATCAAGCCACCTCCCGTTGAGCTGCTTTGTTACAGCCCATCACACCGTTCTCCACAGGAGAGGGGTTAACCCGTCCTCCCAGCAGCCTCTTTTCTTCCTACCTCCCACATTCCCCTTCAAGGAATCTTTTCCTGAATACTGATTCAGTGCCTCTGAGTTCCCTCCCACACAAAACACACAATCTGGTGGACTCCTAATTGCACAACATGCATGCAAACACATATCAATTCAACCAGTCAGCTTTTTTCCCCCCAAACAGTTTTAAACTAGCCATGGAAAGACATACTAGCTAAATGTGGATATAAAGACACCCAAAGCTGCCAAAATGGCAGAAACCATTCCTATTTAAAAAAAAATAAATAAATAAAAAAAAGAAAAATTATTAAAGTCCACTCTGACACAGATCTAGATAGTCTTTATGAGAGAGACAATAAGTGCTCAGTCTCCTTAATACACCTCAAGACTTAAAAGATAATACAAAACATGATACCAATCAGTGAAAATGTTTTTTGTTTTGTTTTTTACATGTTTTCTGTAGGAAAAATAAAATTAGGTTCTGTAGCAAATTGGTCCAAGACATCAAATGTGTCAATTCAAATCTACCCATATGAAAAAAAAAAACCCAATCCTACTTAATTCTGGACCAGATATTGTGAATACCAATGCGCACATTTTGTACAGTAAAAACCAGCCTTTCCTACCTCTCGCATCTCAAAAATATTTTAGTTAGGTTGAATCTTGATTTAAAGGACTTTGGAAAAGCTGTGAGTATTAAGGGCCTTTAGGCTTGAGCGCCGATGTGACGATACAAATCAAGTGAATTCACCCATTTTCAATGGTGCACTTGAGGATGCAAGACAGGGCGTAGTCTCCCCAACAGAGGCACATATTTAATAACTACAAGGTCTGACAAACTAAAATTGACAGCAAAAAAGAAATATAATATAATTAGTGTTTGTAAAGTTGCTTATGAAGTTAAATGTTCAATATAAACTGTCCTCCAATTAGCTGGGAAAAATGTGTTTATCAAGTACTGTGATGTAACACAGCATGTACAGACCAGATCTATTCTGCTACAGCTTAAAATCTTTGTTGTTTGTGCCCCTTAGGGCATTGAAGATAGATGCTGCTAAGTAGTGATGGGAAATCATTTTATGGACCCGTGTGAGTAGCCGTAAATGCACGACTTTCAGCTGTGCCTCACAACTACTGATGTAAAGTGATTATAGTACAACCTGAATTCCAGAAAATTGAGATGTTCTTTAAACATCTACAAAAAAATGTATCACTTTCAAATAAAAGATGATTTTTTTTTTTTTATTCACAACAGAACATAAAAATAATTATATAGACCTGAGAAATTGTACATCTTCATCCACCAAATGAACTAATTTTAGCTCTGCTAGCCGTTTCATGTGCTAGCAAGCATAAAATTCTCATTTTAAACCAGGGAACTCAGTCCTTGCACATTAAATAGAGCTATTAGAACAATTATTTTTTTTTATTAAATGCATCATACCATGACCCCAGTTTTTCCCAGTTACAGACATGTTATGTTGAATATGTACACATCATATACATAGGAACAGAAACAATCTGAAAAGAGAGCTAAATGAAATTGTACAAATACTAGTTCTTTTACTTTACAATATGTACACAATATGTACGTTCAACTTGAAAGCAATTGTTGAAGGCGATTCTGAAAGCAGAAAATACCTGGACTCGGGTATTTTGGTGAATACTTGAGTCCAAATCACCATGTGCTTGACAAGAGAAGGACTGCACCAGCCTCCACCCTTCGCTAAACCCAACCCAACCTAAAGTCTTCTGACAATCACGTGCTGTGGCCCTTCACGAAAATCAACATCACCTGTGACCTGTGGCCTCGACTGGGCCACTCTTGAAGCATGGCCCCCCGCAGGTTGGTTGTGTAGTGGGGTTGAGTGTCGGGGGTGGGCGGGGGAGGGGGGGGGGCTGCAAGGCTGCGTTTGTCATGCTAATAAGCTGGCCTAACCTCAACAACCCAGACATCTGCTGGCCCGCGTGTGTCAAGACCCACATTCAATTTGTTCCCCCAGATACAAAAAGCAGATAAGACCCTTGAGGCTGGTGAGAATGTGTGTGCTGAAAAAAAAAAAAAAAGAAAAAACCTTTTATTTCCAAGCATGTATGAGAGCAAAAATTACATGCAGAAAGAAGAGCTACAGTTAATATTTGGGTGCTCTTGCGTTCTCTCATTATTCAGTGTATGGGTGTGCACGCAAATGTCCAGCTCTCCTAATAAACCAGACACACACAGCATGGCTTATTATTCACGCAGAAACACACAAAAGTGTGTGTGTGTGCTGCAGAATGATGGGAAAGGGGCGGGGGAGTTTGTTTAATGAACGAGACAGGGGACCATGGAGATTAAGCTCCCCCCAGCTGGAGGCTTTAGAGGAAAGGCTGGGGGCTGTTCTGTTAATTCAAGTGGGCTTAATAATGCCTGTGCACCCTCTGCCCCTGTCCCTCCCACCACTACAGAAGATCTGGGAGGAAACGGGTGATAAAGGAGACAAGGAGGAGGAGGAAGAGGAGGGGTGGTCTGTGTGTGTGCGTACAACCTGTGGCCATCTCTGCAGTTGAGCATGAGCTCAGGGGACTTGAGAGATTTCCCCTCCGTATTACTTGTGCTGCTCTCCCGCTCTGGCACGGAGCTTTTATGTTGTTCCACTTTCACACCGCAGCCCAGCTTTGTTGAAGCTGCATTAGGATTAATCAACACCAAAACAATATGCCAAACATTGTCGACTGGGTCAGGCAATGTGCCACAATCAAGTGATGTTTTCTATCCCCCCACCTCTTAAACCAATGAACTGTGGCCATGGCGAGGGATTAAAATGTGCACATAAAGGGAGAATGGAAACCCGAGTCCCTGCAAAAAGCTGCAAAGCAAGTATGCCTTCTCGTTCTGAATTCACCTGTATGTATTTTTTCAGATTTTGCATGAGAAAATAAATTCTGGTAAATCTTTAAGCTATATCCAACTAGCTCCCAAGTATAAAAAAAGTGAGCAGAATGAAGTGTGTGACAATGTGTGTGACTACTCCAGAATGCATTGAGTAAATATGCTTTTGCTTTATTGTCTTTTCTTCATGCATCGACTAATCAATATTTCACAACCATCCAGACAACAGGTCACCATCCCTACCGACAAGGCAAATATCCCAAGGTGAGTTAAATACTCAAGTCGTTTATATGTGGAGTCACATTTTAGTGAAACAGTAACATTTTTGTTTAAATCCAGGCGTGCGTTTCCACGTCTCCGGTGATCAAAGTCTCCGAGACCTGGTTCCAAAACGTGTTTCTGTCGAAGTGAAACTTTTCCGAAGCAAACCCCATGGAGGTGTGAAGTAGTTTGCAGGTGTGAAAACGCACATGCGCAAGATACATGGCTGTGGGGTTTGTTAAGTAAAACTATTTTTTGTGGAAAATTTCCAAGTGGTTCCACCTCACCACACATGAGAGAAAGTAGCAGCACAGGAGGAAGGTCGAGCACAGACATGGTTTAGTTTGTAGTACCAGGTTGTTTTTACAAGTACCTGATGCTGGTCTGAGTAAAACTGAGGCAGCTGTAACTCTGGAGAAAAAGGCTCGAGGAATTCCCAAACCTCACATTTAATCCTGAGTCCTGGGGTCCTAATTCTCAAATCAAGCAGCACAAAAGCACTCAATTGGATTATAAAAATGAAATTCAAGCAGGAGTGGAGCAAGCCAGCTGTTTCACCTCAGAAAAGTTGACTGAGGTTTTAGCCCAATCAGGGAGGGACTCAGCCAGTTTCAACTAAAAAAAAAAAAAAACACTATAAAAAGTTGGAATGGTTGGAAAACAGAGCAGAAAATATATCCCACTAAAGCAAAAGTATCTTAAACACTGTTGGTCACATTCTTATGCCTGCTATTAAACTTGTGTTTTTTTTTTTTGTTTGTTTTTTTTTTTTTACACAATTCAAATTGTCATGAAAGTGGACAGAATTTACTTGAATCACATGTCAACCAATTGGTCTCCACCAATACCACAATTTGATGTTGACAATAGAGAAATGTAAATATATTAAAAAAAATACAGAACACCTGAGTCAGACATTGACATGTTATATGTCCAACTTTAACTGACTGCAATAAGACACTGGAGTATAAGTTTAGGTCAGAGCAGTAACTTTTGTAAATTAAAAAGGTATTTCCAGTCAGCGTTGTAATCATAATGACTTTACTTTGACAAATCAACAGACTAATAGATTCCTGCAACAACACAGTTTGCAACAGTGGAACGGTTGAGTTGGTTACCATGACACAAAACAAACATGTCCATATTGATGCTGTTAGCATTCACTGGTGTTTAGGTCAAGACTGAAGCAAGGCAATTTCTTCCTTCAAAAACTCTGTCCTCCACGTCGTCGTGGAGGACAGAGTTTAGTCCCAGACTGCAGACCAAATGTAAATGCTACTGGTTACAGAAATCCATCTTGATCACTCTCTACATTGAGATTGCTTTCAATGACAAGACCTGATTCCAGAAAGGCAGATGATGGCCCCACACCATCACACTACTTCCAACCAAAAGCTGCAAATGTGGCCCCATGTAGGGGACATTAAAAGCCTTTCCAACAGGATGGAAAACTATAACACTACTCCTGTCAATTGCAACATTGATTTCAGTTGTGATTAAGCCTAATTTTTCTCACGTGTCTCTTTCGTTAATCCCATCAGGATGTCCTTATTACTCTCTGTGGCCTTCCACATCTCTGTTGCTAAAATCTGAATCAAGTGTGTCCATCAAGGAATGACAGTCCCCATCAATCGTTTTGAAATTTGACAGCAAAAAGCCCCTTGTCCATGAAAAATACAAGGAGTCAGCCGTTAGAGGTTTGTCAGTTTGCAGCAGGTCTCGGCACAATGAAGTCACCGAGTCAGCTATAAATTGTCTGCCAGAGTATTCTGGAGTGAAATGCTATGGATTTTGCTAACAGAACAACAGTAGCAAATCCACAACAGAATGACAGAAAAAGAGAAAACAAAATGCTGTAATGGCGAAAGTAAAAGTCACGGTTTCAATCCAACTGAAACGCTGTGGCACAAAGTGGTTTTCAGGTTTTCATGGGTTGAGAGATTGCTCAAGACTAAGTCTACACTTGCTCTTTACAATGTACCACACAGCAGGGTATTCGTCAGTCGGCGATGAGCTTTCGCAGCTGGAAATCTGAAGGATAGGGGAGTGTGGGGGTGTGAGTGAGTAGCTGACTGAAGTTCACAGGAGGCAGTACATCATGCACAGAGTACAACATAAAAGATAGCTATATTTTCTCTACTACGCTTTGAGATCAGTCTGTGAGGTTTCCTCCTTTTGTTTTAACATTGACGGTGTGTCTTTATTAACACAAAATTGCAGGGAGTGTAAAACAACATGTGGGTCAGCAGAAAACACTACAGCACAAATTCCTGTGAGTATGCATGCATAACTGTGGCAAAGGCCACAAGAATTGTGCTTGCAAATTTTCTCACTCACTGATTTGTGGGGTAGTTTGCCTGTGGGGCAGATGGAAAGGTCTGCAAGAAGTCTGGAACAAATGCTGTGGACATTTGCTTCGGTGCATGTTGTCCCCCTCAGGCAATTTCTACAACATTTTCAGACTGCAAAGAAACCGCTCCAAAGGTGAAAAAGAAGCAGAGCGAAAAAGAGACAATGTAAAAAAGGCCTGAGCTATTGCAATGCAAAAGGCAGAAGCAATTCCTGCATTCTGATAAGCTCTACGTCAACATTGGCAGTGTGGTTTTCTAGTTTGTTCATCCATGTTGTGTTTTCATTATTATGTGCATTGTCTTCACATAAAAGAGGGTGCACTTACTTTCTGGTCACAGCTGTACAAGTATTTAATTAAATCTGATGAACAGAACTACAATCCTAAAATCCTGCTACCAACTCTGACATTTCCCAGCAAGACCATCCCCACTGTGCAGCGAATAATTACTCATGCCACAAGACTTTTAGGTTTGAATGTCTTAAAACAACACTTACCTCATCAGTTGCAAAGAACTAATGAAAGAAACCAAAAAGCTATAAAAAGCTAGAATAGTTCTCTGTTGCGTTTGTACCAGGAAAAAGGCAGACTGTCGCAGAAAGACAACCTGAATGACATGGATTACGATTAAAACTAAAACCATTTTAATGCTGCTATAATCACAACATTTGAAGCAAGTGCAGTTGGGGTTGAATGTTGACGTGTTGAACTACAATCATCACACCGTTTGTGATAATGCAACCGACTGCTTGATTTCATAAATCATTTCACTGAATTCACTGCTTGCCAATGAAATACTTTGACGGTCTGTAACTAGCCTTGATGGACACTATACATCATATTAGTGGCCAAGATGCGAAAGCTCTCAGAATATGATGGGATGACTGTGATGACTTTCAATTGTAAGAATACTGTCGTTGCAATATTCAGCATAACCATAACAATTGTATTATTTTCTTGATATGAGGCCAAATTATGATGATGCTGCTTTCTTGTAAGGGCAGAGAGGCTTTTCCTATGCTGCATTATTCCTCTCTACAATCAAATAGTACGAGGGAGACTGCCTTTATTGGTCCTTTGGTTTTGATTCAAAGATCGAAGCAAAAAGATACAAATTTCAAAGAATTATGATGTCAAGAAATTATCCCACAGAATGTTCTTTTTATCATTCTGCTCTTCTCAGAATAACATAACTAGATATTAGCTACCTATTTGAGTTATTTGGTTGGGGAGAATGCCACTGATTATAACAGGCATGTCCACATAGCTGGCAAACCGCAGTTTTAAATCAATAGTGACTTTAAAAAAAATAAAAATGTGTCTTTGGATTCCGTTCTTCATGAGTGGGGATGCCAAATTTTCTCTTCGTTTCAGGTGATGTGTCTGAACTGTCTTTAAGCCAGCTGACCATCAGCCAGCTGACCATTAGCAAAGAGTGGGGAAAGGGCAGCACTGCTTTAGTGATTTGCTTTAACTGTAGCCTTGGTATACGTTGATACTGGTTACCATTACAAGCCCAACGTGGACTTGCTTTCTTTTTCCACCAGTATCTTGACATTTGACAAAGACACAGCTCTGCCAGGCTCCAAACATGAGTGTTTGACCATCGGGCTGATAGCCCACACCACTGATGAATGCCAGCGCTAAACTGAATTACTGTTACCAAGGAAACCTGAGATTTAGGGGAACAGAAACGTTAGCTTTTATTCCACTCATCCACAGACGAGCCGAAATATGACAGTCTGTCATTTGTGTCTGGCACTTGTTTGCTATTTTAAATGTTTTAACGGGTTTATATTTCATGCTGAAATTATAACAAATGTCACCGACAAAATTGGGGAGTGGGAGAAACATAATTGTAAAATCTAACAATGCGGCGTTGGACACATTCACTATTACATCAAACCTCCGAAAATGTTCTGTAGAACTTAAAAGAACTTGCTAGCGAACAAATCTATAACAATTAATTAATTACAGGAAGTTCCACGCGTCATTTGCCTTAACCAGGGAACTTCTGAGCACGTTTTACAATCTGAACAACTTACTGAGTGTCTTGATTGTGGAAACATCATGTCAGGTCCTTGTTTGTCGCTCCAGAACACGACTTGTGTGCCCGGTGTTTATAAATTTCCCCGCTGCGTTGCTCCTTTGTCCAAAGCTAGCTCAGCCTTTCTCGGGAGCTGTCCAGGGTTAGCAGAACGACTAGCTAACGGCAGCTAGCGGTCCCCCTTTTAACCAAAACAAGCTTCAAGCCAAACGGCAAGTGTTGCACTTGGCAGCCTTTAGGCAGGAGGAGAAAAAAAAACCCAGAGGAGTCGGTAGTGTTATCAGCTGTAGCTGTGCCTGCTCCCCAAACCTGGTATTTTACTGCGTATGTGAGCAGAAAACCACCATCGGTTTCCAGTTCGTGTCTCTGGCTAAGCTGGCTAATTCTTCAAAAGCTGTCAGTTAAAATGATTCATCGCTGCTGCGAGCTTTCCGCGGCGGCAGCGTCAATTCAGCGTCTGTAAATTAATAACGTTATATACACAGAAAGAGAGGGAGGCGTCTGGATAAATCTCCTCTCTCGCCTTGTGTTGCCCCTTCAAAACTCGACTCGACCACTGTTGATAAAAAGGTGATTTATAAAAAAAAAAAAAAAAAAATTAAGTTAAGCACCGACGCAGCCAAAAAAAAGCTGTCCGTTAAAGAAACAAACAAATCTCTTATGTCGCTGAAGCGGCGGATCCACTCAGAATAGTGACGTTCACGGGCTGGAGTTGAAACTCAGTCTTTATCCCCCTTGAACCGAGCAGCACTCGATATTAATCGGAGTGGATTTGGCCAGCGGAGGTGAAGCCAAAAAAATAGTGAGTCCGGTTCCTGGAGCAGCTGGATATGTAGACAGACCAGAAACGCTGCTGAGAACAGAACAGCCCCGCACAGAAATAAGAGCCGCTAGATGAGAGCCGAGCAGATCTACACAACGGGGATCTATCCGCCTCATGGTCGGCACGATGTATGAGCAAGCAGCGCCCCTAGTGGACAAGACAGGGAATGATGGAATACCAGCGCCGTCAGGAGTGTAGTGGCAGGAAATGTACGTCACTAAATAAAGGACAGAAATAGAGCAATCAAAAGTAACTGCTCCATTATTCATTTAAGTAGACATTTTTCTTCACATTTTAAATCGTCAATTTAATGATTTATTTTTAAAACCTTTTAATTACTTTCCCTTTTATATTTTCATTCAGCACTTTTTTAAAAACACTTTTTTTGCCCTTCAATGGCCTGTATTGACAGCTACCAGACAGGAGCGAGAAGTGGGAAAGACACGCACCAAAGGTCACAAGGTCGGGAATTGAATCCCAGACGGCTGTGAGGACCACAGCCTCTATATATTGGGCACCCACTCCATCACTACACGACACAACTATAACTCTGTGGGGAAAGAAAAAAAAATTATTGTGGCTAAACTTTATCTCCAACATGTATTTGAGTCTTCATATGGCTTGCCGTCACATAGCAGTAAGAAAATCCAATGCATTTTGTGAGACAGAGAAATACCAAAGAGCAGACATCTTTCATATATGAACCCCTTTACTCTGATACCAAAAAAAAAAATAAAGCAGTCAGTTGCCTCCAGAGGTCAGCTGTAGGTGAACATTTGAAACCTGGCAGCAGGGGTATTCAACTCCAGTCATCAAAGGCTCAAGTCCTGCTACTTTTCGATGTGTCCCTGTTCTTCTCACCTGAATTAAAATGACTGAATGACTTCCTCAATATGCAGTCAAGTTACCCAGAGTCCTGATAATTATCTAATTATTTGACTTAGGTGTGTTGAAGCAGAGACGCATCTAAAAGTTGCCGGAACAAGGACGCTTAGAAGAGTTCATAGGAAGATGGATGAATCCTGTTTGAGGCTGTAAAAGATTCATGACTTGGGAAAACATTCAAACCCCAGAAGGACCAGGACCCTGAATGTACAGTCAGAGCTACAATAAAATGCTGTATACAATGTATTAGAATGACCCTGTCAAAACCAAGCCATAAATCCAGCTGAGAATGTGACTTAAAAACAGTCTCTTCATTCAACCTGATGGAGCTGCCTCTATTTTGCACAGAAGAATGTGCAAAATGTCTCTTTAGATGCGCAACACTGTTGAGACATAGACTCAGACTTGCAGCTGTGCCTGCAGCAAAATGTAACTACAAAAATATTTACTCAAGAGGGCTTGGAAAAAAAAAAAAAAAAAAAAGAGTGCCATACTTTCCTACATCACAAACATGCAGCACATTGAAATTTTATGCCATTCTCAGTTGTATTTCTTTGAAAATGAGTGTAATACTTTTAACTGCCGTATTTTTAATCCTATAAATCTGCCCTTACTGTACAGTCTCACTTTTGTTATATTTTACCTTGTGTCACTTTGCTGGTGGTGCAGTTGAATTCCCCTGCTGAGGAACAGTAAAATATATTTCTATTATACTCCAGTTTGTGTTGGTCTATCATACAATTTCAATTAAAAACATTGAATTCTGTGTTTGTAAGGTGACAGAAGACATTCAGGGACTTTCAATACTTTTCTAAGGTGATGTAACTTTGTTTTGCACTCCAGCATGCTACATGGGAAAAAATCCCTATCCTTTGAGTAAAACCTGCTTACTCAAAGTTCAGCAATGATGACTATAAGAGGAAGGAAGTGATATACAGATAAATCTGATTTTCCTAAAGTCCCAAAAGGCAGAAGACAACTCAAATCTCCAAAATATTATAAAACATAACTCACAGGAAATATAAAGAAACCTCTTCATCTTGTACATTAGGAATAAACAAACACATCAGATGGCCTGTTGTTCTTTGCTCTGTTGCCTCAATGCAAGGTCATCAAAATTCTTCTAAACAAGGTGGAGTGTGGAAGTAGATGTTGGAAGGTTCGGAAATTTCCAATAAGCTCAAAAGCGTTGATTGTTCTTATTGAACCCTAAACGAGTTTCGTAGAAATGGATCGCATCTCATTTAAACAAGACAAAATATTACAGCAGAGTGCTGGATGCTAGATCAGTCAAGCTGCACACCTGTCGTTCACTGTAGAATTGAAACATAAAACGCATCCCTGTTTTCTCTCCAACTAATTCTTACTCCTTCACATTTTAGTTAGCGCATGTAGTATTTAGAGACAAGTCAGAATCAGGCTACGAAGGAGAAGGCTGCAAATTCTGAAAATATGAAAAATAGAAAAAAACTGCAGGGTTATTTTTGCACCATATCTTAACAAAAGTAAAAAAGACATTTGGATACTTTAAGGAATACCCGGGCTTAGATGACTTGCAAACATAATTTCTGCTCTAGTTTGGAAACTCTTGATTTTTTTTTCTGCGTTCCAAGGCCAGTCTTGATTATGCTCCAGGATAATAAACCCAAACTAAAAGATTTGTCTGAAAAGTGGAGGGGAAAAAAAACAAAACAGACATTCGCTTTAAAAACCTGACATGTCTACAGAAAGTAAAATATGCAACACCAGTAAATGTACAAAGATGCAAGAGGAGAGTATAGGAACATAGTTTATTCCAATTGAAAACATTTAAAAGGAGAAGGCTATGTAAAAATTATCATTTTTCATGTTTGAATGAGGTTCAGGCAACAATGGTTGAAATGAAACATACAAAAAGAGAAATATGGCTAAAATACTGTAAATTAATAACCATTTCCACCCGTCTCTTAAGGGTGACGCAAGAACAGTTTGTCACCCACCCAAATCCTCCCCCAACCTGACACAACACATGCAAATCAATTGACACTTATCTTAAAAACAGCAGTTCATCATTAATCTTAAATATATAATAGTGTTTTTTTTTTCTTGTTAATTAATCATATACTTAGTGTTTGCTTTAAAAAGTGGGCCGTGGAACTATACAGGCCCTCTGATTTTTCACAACATCGGCACTTGTTAAGAGTCTGGTTTTACAAAGGAAGGGGATTGGCACACATTGTACAGAATTTACATTTGGTATACTTAAGAAAAAAAAAGCATTACTTTCAATTTGTACACCACTACACAAACTTAACTGTTGATTTAACAACAAAGAAAAAGTCATTTAAAGTGGTCCACGTGTAAAGGTGTGTAAACCTTATAAAAGAAAACTGAACAAGAAGCAAAGATAGCTTTTAATAATAATCACTGTATGTCCAATCCTCCGACCAGGATGGAGCTCAAGCTTAAACAATTGTGTATACACACACACACACCTCAAAGTACCAACAATGCTTGAATGGACATCTACGTTAACAAATGCAAGCCCACTGCAGTGTTGTAGCTTCCATGTGGCAGGACAGTCCACAGTCCAATCAAATAAAAAAAAAAAAAAAAAAAAGGAGGGTGGGAAAATGGTGAATGTAAACACTCAGCAGAATCATCCTCCTCTTTATTCACTGCTCTGACCAATATTGGACCTGTTCAGTACCTTTACTTGGTAAGCACTTCAATAAATACACTAATACTGAGGCTTCTTCTGGGCAAAAAGATAATCTTTTAAGAAACACGTCAATAAAATATACCAAAGTGTTGGGTCAGATTCAAAAACATTTTTGATGTCTGTTTTTTGGCACCGTCTTTCTACTAGATTGTCAACTAAAACACTTTCACACATGTAGAATAAAACAAAGTAGCAATCTATGTGTAAGGATTCAAAAGGAGTGACCCAGCTGCTCTGATAATTGTGTCATAGCCATGTTACTTTCACTGCTGGCCCCTTCTGAAGTCTAGTTGGAAATCTGACAGCCTACAATTTAATCTTTACAGAGTCCCACCAAATTTGTGTGATGACAACTGATCAAATGGAGGACAGACCACACACATTGTTTTAAAGTGGTAAGCTGAAGTTTGGAAGAACAGCATGTTTCCTGAAAGTCGTGAACTTTACAAACTCCAAAATCATTATCATCCAGAGTGATACTGGTTTTTCCAAACAATGCAAAAGCCTGCTATGTGCTTATGCTAGTCATTCACCAAATCAACTTGTGACTTTGAAAGCAACTCTGTGAACCTGATTAATTAGCTTTTTTTAGCATCATGCATGGAAATATTTAGAGCCAAAGAAATACTTTTAGCTCTGAAACAATCTTAAAAAAAAAAAAAAAGCGAGGGGGAGGGATGTGGCACTCAGGGTTTTCATGAAAAATTTCCAAACTACTCTGAAATTCCTATATTTTTCCAGCAGCTTTGATGACATTCCAGACATCTAAAGTGCACAACATTTACTGTAAGTTATTTAAGGGTGTTTTAACTTTACTTTAGAGCCACAGTTACTAATCAAAGTTATTTTAAAATTGTGCTATGTAGATCTTAAATCTGACATTGAACAGCCCTTAATTTGTCAGATATTCAGAGCAGTTTTCCTTTTGATGTCACAGAATAAGAAAACGTTGAAATGTACCTTATCTTTATTGTACATTTCTTTTTGTTTTTTTTTGATTTAACCGTTTCCCAAACTTGTAAAATGATTAAATCAAATCGCCTTCTCTTCAAGACCGTGTAGAAACCTAGGAAATTAGCCAAAACGTTCATCCCTTGAGTATTTCACAACATAAATTGGTTGAAAAAAAAAAAAACCAAACAAAACAATGCAAAGCACAGCACAGTCAACTTCACTTCAAGAAGGTTTCAACTTCTCAATAATAAAAGATGGGAAAATCTTAACTGTTCTTTCATAAGACCCTCCCAGTTCCTTGTGTTTCTAAACAGTGTGAGGATCGAATTGTTTTAGCCCTTCCAACAAGGGGTCAAAGTCAAACATGGAAACCCTGCAGATGTAAAGCCAAATGCACATTATGGAAAACAATGAAGGTCAAGAAGACCTTTGCGGAATCCCATCAGAATTACTGGACGTTACAGTCCAACATGTAGGACACCAAATGGACCTTGAGGAAACTCCTTCCTTGTCATTTAAAATCAAAAACAAAACAAGTGGACTGTGGCCAGACTTCCTACAGGAGCATCACCTTTCCTTCTCCCTGAACTCGCATCCCACTCAGTTCAGCTGGCCAAAACCTTAACTCACCCCAGTCATCAATTGCACCTTTAGCTCTTTTTGTCTTCTATAGTCATTTGAGCTCAATCAGATCTGGTAGGAGTAGCCCTTGTGATGAAAAAGTTATGAAAACTCACCTGAATTACATTGTGAAGACAAAAATAGCAATCACAAATCTTAGAGAAGTATTTCAACAGCTACCCGGAAAAACACACGATATGGGATTTGTACCAATAGCCAACGCACATCCTTAGAAATTTTCCCAAAAATCTGCAAGAATCTTTAAAACAGCAAATATTTAACCATAAAGTTTTCTTCTTTTTTTTTTGTCTGTTTTGATTTGCATAAAGCACAAACCTGACATGGAAACATTATTTTCCCCAATCAGCAATTACGTCAAAACCGACCCGCAAAAACTAAACATGACGCATCATCAGAAAGATAGAACACTCGTCCATAAAATAGTTTGGATATTTTACAGCAGTATAAAAAATTTTTCCATTAACAAAGCTGGAAAAAAATTATCTGAAATAAGGTTTGGAATACTGAGTCAACAAAGCTGTGATAAATAATAGTAAAAAAAATACCCTATTTGATCACTGTGTGTTTATTTTGGCAAAAAAAAAAAAAAAAAAAAAAAAAAAAAGCCCCATGAATGTTCAGGACCAATGGAAGCTTAAACCAGCAACCTAAAAGTTGTAGTTCCCTGACATCTTACCATGGTAGTGATCTGGAATAACCAATTGCATTTAAAATGGGAAAAAAAAAGAAAACATGATTTCAATTACATGACCAATTCAGACTTTGACATTTAAAAAATGCCAATGAGAAACATGGGAATCTGACTCAATTGATTTTAACATCAGATCCTTAATCTCTTTTCTTAATAAGTAACATTTAAAGAATGGACATTATACTGGTGACAAAATAATATATATTTTTAAAAATGATCGACCCCAGCTGGTTTGAATTTGGCAATGTGAAAACTCCAACAACAGTAATAAATACCACTAGTGTTATCACTGACCATTTGCAGAATTGAGAGTTGAGCAAATTGCGGCTTTTTCTTATGTACTCCTTTGAGTAGTCATCTTCAATATAATTAACAGACAAATAATAGCAGAAATAATAGGCTCAAGAGGTTAACATTTCTGAATATATCTAAAGTGAAGAGAAAACATTTAGTCATCTTTGTAACAGCCCTCACTTTGCGTGGGCAGCATCAAAACCTTATTTACATTCAATAGAGCTTATCTGCTCTGGTGGAAATCAGGGTGACTAGAAAGAAAAGAAGAGAAAAGAAAAAAACAATTGGAGTTCCAGAGAAATAAGTACCTGACTGCACCTCAGCATTGCCTAGTTGCACTATTTCAAAATTAGTCGTCCTTCGCAGATAAGCAGAGTCCAGTAATCTGCAGCCTGGTGTCACAAACCCATGCTGTAGTGTATAGCATGCATGAGAGAGCCCTTTGTCCACAAAGGCTTGTTCTACCCAGAGATGCCCCCTCCCACTCCTGCCTACCTCAAACACTAAAAAACAAATGATAATGTAGTGTAGAAAAAAGTGAGCTAAACAGAGCCAAGAGGCGTGCCGGAGGCATCAAAAAAGAGGACAAAAGTGTTCTATTTAAATGTGTTTCATTTGTGACTGTGCAAGACCAGCAGTTAGTAAAAACCACAAAACAGAAAAATTATATCTTTAAATTGTCAACAAACCAAACAACTGCATGAAGAGAAGGAGCAAAAAGGGATAAGCGTTGGTCTGGTAAAGAATGAAGCATTGCTCGTCTCTTTGTGCAGCAGTGTGTTTCATGCAGGTGTACGTCTCTGGAGGGTAACTCCTGCACCAAGCGTGTCTTAAGAGGCCGGTGTCTCGCTCGCGGATCCTCCCTTCACACCAAGTTGTACTCTTTGAGATTGAGCTGCAAGATGGTGTCTTTGACAGCTGCGAAGACGAAGCGGATGTTCTCTGTGTCGGTGGCACACGTGAAGTGAGAGTAGATTATCTTGTCGCTGTCAGGGTTCAAGTCCACAAACATCTTCAGGATGAACTCCCGACCTGCCTGAGCGTCCCGCTGAGGACCTGGGAAAACAACAACCATCTCATGATTACGCTCAATATGAATATTTTTTATTTTCATAGACACCAGAAAATCTTGTCTTTTTGTCAATTTTTGGCCCAATAATCAACAAGGGAATCACCTTGAAAGCCTAAAAAGCAACAGAGAACAAAAATAAAAAGTTCAGCTTAGTGTATATAGTGATACTTTACAGTGATTCTGTGAAAGAACGTACGTATACGTTTTAAAATTAATTTTGCATTGTAGCACACATAACAACCACAAGGTGTCACTCAAAAGTAAAAAAATAAAACATAAGATATACCAGCAGTTCAAAGGTGAGAAAGAGCACATCACTTGAACATTTTATTTAGCGGCACTAAACGTGTGCTAATGTGAAAAAAGTGAAATGTAAAGTAATCAGATTACCATCAAACTCTGGAAAATAGTCGACCAGGTGAGAAAACATGATCTTCTCCTCCAGCAGGTCTTTCTTGTTGAGGAACAGAATTACAGAGGAGTTCTGGAACCAGGGATATGTGATGATGGTCCTGAACAGGGCTTTGCTTTCCTCCATACGGTTCTAACAGGAAAAAGAGTTGCAATTCATCTTCTGGGTCACAGTCATTTGTGCTGCCTTATATGAATTAAACAAATGTGCATCTTCTTGGATAAGGTACATATAAGCAATTATATTTAACCTTGCCAAGATTACTAAAAAAGTTGAGAAAATCTCAAGGAAATTATTCATTCATTTCCAACAGCTTCTCTTCCAAGTTTGCCGAAGATGTAGCTTAATCGGGGGAATATAGATTTAGAATCTTATCACAATATTTTGAGATATTTATTCTGATAAAACAAAAAAAATATGATTAAAAAATTAAGTATTTGCAGTTTATTTGTGGTCTTTTTTAAGTAACTGTATCACCCTAGAATCCCTAATGAATCTTAAAAAAATGGTGTATCATTTTGAAACGTACCCTGGAATAAGCATCCTTTCAACTCTAAGTTTAACTTTCCTAATGTGTTTCTTGGTCTTCATGATGTCATTTTTTCATAAACGTTCCCTAACAAACCCCTCAGGTTTTCAAAAAAACATCTCCATTTATACATTAAATTAGACAGAGTTGAAGTTTTTGTGTTTTTTTTTTTTAATCGCACCATTTTGTGATTGTCTTATGAAATATTTGGATATGATTTAATTTAAAAATTTTACTGCAAGAAGAAAAAAAATAAATAAATAAAAAAAATCCAGTGCAGCTGTGAAAAAGGGGGCACTAATGTTTTACCTCATTGTCGGACTCCACCAGAACCTGGTCGTACTCGCTGAGCGCCACCAGAAACATGATAGAGGTGACGTTCTCAAAGCAATGGATCCACTTCCTCCTCTCTGACCTCTGACCCCCAACATCCACCATCCTGATAGAACAGGATGGGGTAGATCAAATGGAAACACATGACACATAATTACAATCAATTCCATGTGTAGTTGTCATTAATAAGGCTCCGACAGTAAAATAGTAGATAATATTTAGGTTTAGTAAATTGAAACACTTGAAATGCAGAATGCACATGTCTCTTACTGAACAATTTAATATAATAATGCTCAAAAGTAGTAGGAATGATTGAAAAGTGTTATAAGAGAGCACCCAATGAAACAATTTAGTAAAGAAGCAGGGTTAAATCAGAATATAGGGGTTGGATTTTTTGAAGAAAACTGTGTTAAGTTTAATTTTTTTACTCATTAGTAGACAGGTGACCACATTATGAGAGCACCACTACAAATCCCTGACTTCAAAAGCCAGTATCATATGAATCCTGCAAACCAAACATCCTGTTTTAACAATGAAGATAAACAAAAAAAAATAATGACCAGAATCTCTGAAATAAAATAGTGTGGACAGAGCGAGCAAATCCTCCCTTGGATGAAGAAAAACTAACGACACAGACTTAAAAAAATTTATATACAAGCAACGGAAAGCTCATGCAGAAAGCATACAGATTTTAAAACATGTTTAAATTTTGATTATAATGCAGCACTCCTTGAGTCAGGTTACTTTGTATTACACATTTGTTTTAGATATTGCTTTAATGGGTCTTTTAAAATGAAACCAAGTGAAAGGACTTCAAACATGAACTACTGGTTTTAAATAGAATCAAACGAAGTGCGTTTTCCATGTACATAGTGTCATTTAATAGCACAATTAAGTAACTATATTACCTTCATAATAAATATTCCATCTATATAAAACATGACTTTTTTAAATTTGATTATCAGGCTAAAACAAATATGTACATTTTACATAATAACTACCCTTTTATTATGGGGTACTAAGCTAAAACTCACCATTTGCACCAAACTATAAAAGGTGAACTGACCAGAAAAAGCAACAGTACAGATAAAATCAAGTTCCTCCAAAAGTCAGCCCAAAAAATAAAATCCCTTTATAGAAGACCTCTGTTCCCGCCTCTAGAAATGACAAGTGACCTACTTAGCTCCATAAGCTCCCCTATGTTAGCCAAACCATATGTTCCGTTACGTTTAACACTAGTTAAGAATGAAGGAAGCCATCCTGATGGAGGATCTTGTCAAAACGATTGTAACCATCTCAGTCAATTGCAAGCAGAGCCAGTTTAGACCCACAGGGAGTGTTATTCTTCTAGCTATACGTCAGCTAAAGAACACCTCATCATGCATCAAACTAGTCATGTACTTAACAGCAAGAATGTGACAACACTAATAAATCACTAACATTAAATCTGAATCAACCCCTTTCTCCCATTAAAACCCACCTCAAACTAAACCTTCAAAGCCTACAGCACAAAACTGATGTCATTGAGAGTATTCAGTGATTCACCGCCAACGGCTGCACAGTCGAGCAGAGGAGAGCCTATCCGCTAAGCTGCAGCAAGGTTGCTGGAAACCTCTTGAACACAGCCTTATTGCGAGCAGAGTTATTTCTAGCATTGCCAAACGTGGGAGGGGTCTGGCACAATTGCTTCCTATCGATTTGGATCCCTTCTTCCTGAGAAAAAAAAAAAAAGGGGAGCTAATCCCAAGAAAAACATAAAAAGATGTGAGCCATGTTAACTCCTATGAAGCACCCTGAACTTTAAAACATTTCATATCATTGAGAAATTTACTTATTTCTCTATGTGGACTTGATTATTTGATCAATTTAGTGATTCAAGTTTGGTTATCCAGTTTTTTCTTTTTTTAATATTCGGCACAAACAAGACAGCCAAGTGATTAGGATGCATAAAACAAACACAGTCCACATTTTGGCCCGATTCCGGTCAGGCCTCCTGCTTGCCAACTATTATTCTGCCTTCTGACATTCCTCATCCTCAATGCATTAATTAGACACAAACCTTTAAAGATCAGCATCAGAATTCACTATTCCACCAACAAGAAGCCCTTGGACAATTAAATTACAATATCCAAAAATAAGTGATCAGATGAACCAAACTGTAAATTCAATTCAAATATGTTTCATTAATCTCAAAAGGAGAATAAATTATGCTGTAACTCATTAATTCAAGGTTCTTCAAAAAGTTGATGTAGACCCTGATGGCAGTGGGCAGGAAGATTCTCCTGTAGCAGTCAGTATTGCAGCGGATCTGAAAAAGCCCAGCAATATAGCAACCCAGTAAGTAGAAATGCTGCATTTGCAACTACCTTATTTAACAAAAGTGTTGCTAATTCAACCAGAAAGGATTTTTAAAATCAGATATTTCTTTCAAAGTGAGGTAGTTGTTAGTTGTAGGCATCTTATCTACAATAGTTAAAAGTTTATTGGTTTAGGAAAAGTGTATCATTGTGCCTTAAAAAAAAAACTTTAAAATGTTATACCAATTTTACTCAAAGTTATATTGGTTAAAAATTCTTATTAAATCTTTACTGTCTAATCTACACAATATCATTCGTAGCTGTAGAGACACTGTAGTTTTCTGTTATTAAATTTGATGTAATTTTAATGTTAAATTTTATGCCATTTTATTTTTAGATCATTGCAAATTTGTATATCTGTTTAGTTGTTATTTTGTTTGTTTTTTAAGTTGGATCTTAAAAAACTACTAAATATCATTTCTATTTAGTCTAACTAGTCATAAGCCTTCTTCAAATATGACTATCAAAGTTAGCTATGATTCCTATCTACACCACATCGATTGTAGGCAGTGCCTGCTAATAATCACTTGACAGAACCCCATTTCACACGATCTGAAATTAATTGTAAATCAATAATGAAGTCAGTAGTAGATGATTTTCAATTGTTATGCACCAACTGCAAAGGTAATCACCAACTGGATAAGATGTTTAATTAGACTTTGGGATTTAATACAAAGAAATCCCAATATTTGTTTAAATGCTTTGAAACACTTAAAAATGTTTCAAAGCAGCTTAATAAGAACTGAAGCAGAACTAAGGTACAGGCTGGTTAAAGCAGTGAACGTTGTCTTCTACCTGAAAATGATGCTTTGCAAGTCGAAAGGGTATTCTATAATTCCAGTGGTTGGGACTCGAACCCTAAGTACGTCCTGTTGGGTTGGTAGATAGGACGCGTCGGAGATACGACCTAGATCACTTAGATAGCTAAAGGAAGAGAGAAAGTGGAAATAAAAACAAAAGAGAGAAGGGAAAAAGAGAGTAAAGCATCACAGCAGATTAAACACCTTAAATAGTGAGTTCAGATATACCGACAGAGGACCATTTTCAAGAGGGTAAGGGGTTAGAGTTACACTTCCTTAGAAATACAGCTTTATCTTTGATGGCAGTTCCCAAAGACCAACCAATTAATTGATCTTGCCAGCTAATTTTTACAGAGTCTTTTGGAGCCACCATTGGGAACTTGTTAGTGCAGAGCCTGCCCCTGCAGTGGAGGGTAGATGGAGAAGGTGGTAAAGTTTCCCATTGGCTGACCAGCCGTTTTACAGTTCGTCAGCCTTTACTGGCAGCACTCAGAACCAGTACCTGAATAGAATATTCTCCAGGTCAAATGGGTATTCATGGATACCAGTGGTAGGCACTCGAACCCGCAGCACATCCTGCTGGCTGGGCACATACTCTGGTGCCGCTATTTGTCCTAATCCCTCAAGGTAACTGCGAGAATGCAGGGAACATATGACAGAGGCGCACATGTGGACAAACTAATCTGTATCAACATTACAGGCCGATTCCAGCCGACTACAACAAGAACTCCTGTCATTCAGAACGAACACACAAGAATTTATTAGATGATTATTTCAGTTGTATAAATATTGCAATCCAACTATGAATTAGATGAGTCTTCTTTCCAAACTCAAATCTTTCTAACATTGCCAAATGAGGCTAAGTTACATTTGATTCAAATAAATGCCATTCTTAGTTTCTCTCATCTGCCATAAATGTTTTCCTTTCTTCCAGAACTCTCCGAAAAAGTTAAATTAATTACAGCACATAGCAGACAGACATACTATTTGGTTGAATCAGAGAGCTGGTACTCTCTCCTACGATCGTAAGCCTCCTTGATCCCGGGATCCTTCCAAAGCATCGTTATCGCACTGATGTACGGCTCTTCAAACGTCGACACCTTTTCCACGTCCACTTCCCGCACCAGAAAGGCGTTATTCTAAAAATAAATAAATAAATAAAATCAACAACTTTAATCATGGTATATAGGATTTTGCATGCTGTCTTCATAACAATTTCCTAGATTCATAATTGCCAAGAATTTTAAGTTGTAGCTATCACAACATTTTGACATAGAATAAAGTAGATTTTTAAGTTAAACCAATTTGGATACAATGCAAATTGATTTCTTTTCAGCAAATTTCATTGGGTTAAAATTTGAAAATATTGTTTGTTGAGGTACGAATCAGTTGTGCAAACTGCTTTAAATAATCTAATCTGGGTCTGTGTGACCATTTCAGGACAAAAATAAAAAAAAATAAATTATGAACAAAGTGGCAGATGTTTTGTAAATAATTTGTAAGCAACTTTAGGAAAATATTGTCAAACACTAACATTAAATGTGGAGCAGAAGATTTAAAGGTAAAGGGCTATTTTGCTGTTTTTAAGAGACTGGGAAACTATCACATGACCTGACCATGCAGATGGATTTATAAAGACGATATATTCCTTACAGCTCTATGAAACTGTCTTGAAAGGAAATTAATATTGAAAGCTGAATGAAGCAGATTTATACAAAAAGTCTAATTATGATAATCAACCAGAGATTTCATGTCATATCTGTGCAGTTTTGCACAGATCTACTGATTGTGGTCCCAAAATGGAAAAAAATTAAAAAAAAATAATAAAAATTGACATGCATCCCATTTGTACAGCTGACCTTGTTCTCTTCATTCTCCAAGGGGATCTTGAGGGTCTCAGTGGCACGGATCATGGCCTGCATGGAGGTGAAGATGTTCTGATAGACCAGTTTGGTATAGCTCTTTTTGTCTTCATCCGAGTAGCCTGTCCCGTGGATTATCCTCATCTGTTTGATGAAAGTGCTCTTGCCACTTTCACCTGTCCCTAAAAGACAAGACAATACACAGACTCACTAATGAACTACTGGAAAGCACCACAAATTTGACTTCACATATTTTTAGTGACCATGAACCAAAATAAGATAATAAAAATTATTTATTATCTAAAAGTGCCGGGCTGCGACTGAGAATGTCTAAAAAGAATGTGGTTCTAGTTCTGCAAATGCGAGACAGAGGAATTAGTGTGTAGAGTGAAATCCATTAAAATATGCAAATAAAAGAACATTTATAATTACTCCACCTATTTAATAGTTACTTAAAATACAACTTATAGACAAGTCCTTTGTTTGAAATGTATAAAAGACATCAAAGCTAATACTTCTTCTACATTAGTATTTGGTACTTGTCCTTAATCATTTCCAAAGTATTTTTTTAAACCCAACTCTGATTATAAATAGGTGTGTTTGCAACAAACTGGTCTAGTCTGTCCACCCACACCTCAGTGCTGACGATGGGTAAGACTGAAGAAAGCTAGACTAGTGTGTGCCGGGCATTGATCCAAACTGCAGTGAATCTCTTTCCGGTGATCAAAACAAAAAAAAAAAAAAAAAAAAAAAAAACAAGGACTCACCCACTTCACTTTATATACAAAAAAAAAGGTCTGTCATGTTAAAAAAAAGAAACTGCTCAAAGATCATAAACTTTACTTTCTAATAAACATTTAACACTGGAACTGGAAGATATTTTAAGTGTCCAAAATAAACAGCAGAAACAACAAAATAGATTATTAAATCTCTGCAAACCTAATAGTTCTTAAAAGAAAAAAAAGAGACTGAAGGTCTTTTTAATCCAATTTTTGGTAGAAAGGGAAAACAGAAAAAAAACAAAACAAACAAAAAAAACAAAACATGCACATGGAAATTTTTGGACTTGTTTTAATTTATCATGTGATTAATTGACTTATTGCAACAGGCCTCCTTAATTTATGTGGATTTGACATAAAACTCAAAGTAGGATTTAATGCACCGATAATCACAATGAAAAATTGATACTTTCTGAAGAAAAGAATATCAATAAATATTGTAGAATCGATAAAATTACACAGCCCTAGTAAATAAGTGGTTTATCAGTCCATGTGTTGTTGTGTATATGAGAATACACAACAACACAAAGAACAAAGAAGACAATAAATGCCCATCCCCAAACAGGGTCTGTTTCATCAAAGCAGAATTATTTGCTGCAGCTAAGATATTAACTGGTCATAAAAAAAAAAGGTTTTAGTGAGAATGCGGTCAAGTTTTCTATCAGTTTCCTATTTAGAAAGTCAGTATTTCAGAAATTGTGTGAATTGTATTGAGTCCATCTTTTCATAACAATTTACACTTGTTGGAGCAAGTTTTCTGCAGAAAAACAGCAGTGGCTGATAAGATAACAGAATGTGTGCTGTGCTGCACTAGGCTTCCTAAGACGAAAAAATTAAAATGTCTTCCAAGGACATGAAGACAGGAGTGTACAGTGAGGGAGTGATGTGTGCCCTGCGACGGTTCTAACCAGACAGGATCTTTAACTGAGAAAAGCAGGTCAGACAACATTGGAGTTTCCTTTCCAGATTCAAGTTGTTAACGCTGGGTCAACTGGGCCAAGACACTATTAGATATCCCACTTGCTATTCTATTAAAGAGCTCAATCGAAGAAATAGAGGGAATTGCCACTGGTTTTTAAGGACACAAGAGTGAGGAAAACACTGTATCTATGTTATCCTTACACAATATTAGACAAGAAAAAATAGGGCAATGGGAAATACACATTATTCCAGATTAATTTCTAAATTCACCAGAGCTCAAGAGCAAAAAGTGTAGCTTACAGAGTGAAAAAAGGCCCTTTTTTGACTAAGATTTAGAAATTCATTGAACACTGTCACTTTAATAGCAAACTAAACATCCCCATACGTATGCAGTCTGCTAATTTACCTTGAGCATTTCTCTACCATCTTGCATTTGGAGAAGGATGGTTCATTTTACACTCTGCATAGACAAATTAAAGAGTGTTTACCTTCCAATGGATTCGAGTTTTGCATGTATGATCAGTTTAACTCAACACAACTGCTGCCAGCCTGAAATAGCAAGCAGAAGCTTTTGTAATAGATAAGCAACTATAAACTCATTGGAGCGAGTCCTGAGGGGTAATGCTAGTTCCCATAGCAACTCCATCACTGCACTTCTAAAAATGTGGCAGAAAACACCAGCTGATCAGCCTCAGCTTGTATCCAGAGAGCTCAGCTATGACTTGTTTCAATTTTTTTTTTTAGCAAACAAGCATCCTCAACCAGTGCTTCAGTCAGTCAAAAGTTATTTATGGCAGTTGGGAAAACTAAGCCCCCACCCACACAGAGAAAGTTTTTGCCGTTTAACCGATCCACATCCACATGGATCCGGTGTTTTGGGAAACCACAAACTAGAATTTTTTTAAAACCCACAGTGAAAAAATTTCAAAACGGCGGAGTCATGCATCAGTGCATACATGCGAGCCACATCTTTTTTGACTTTGTAGCTCCATTGCTTTAGAGAGGTTTTATTATGACTCAAAGTTTACTTTACAGGAATTTTGTTTGCAAGTGCAAAACCTTGGCAACCTTGAGTTGCACCTTACAGACAGCAACTGCTTGGTGAATTCCCACCAGCATTTACTTGAATTAAAGAAAATCATTTGTGGTCATTTGTCCCATGTTTTTCCCTTTGACTTATTTGTTGTCTAAGACATAAATCAGCTAGTTGTTAATCACCAGCAGGATCTAGACTGATAAAATGGTCACACCCACAAACAGACAAGCTATGCTTAGGAAGAACAACAGAAAAGTATCCATCCCATCATGCTGACATGCCTTTCTGATGTATGCAAATAGCTTTAACTTCAGTACTAATTCACAAAACAGTAAAATAAACTACCACAAGTGACTATAGTATGGCAGCCTTTGTTTTAAAAAACCGATAAATCTTCACAAAAACCAATTGTTGTTGTTGCCAAGATTTTAAAAAATATATATATCACCCAGTGAAAACAGCTGCATAATAGCCAGCTACATTTACTAAGAACTGATCAACTTGGATCAAGCAGAAGCAAGATAAAAATCAAACAAGTTGAGTGAAAGCAAAAGTAAAAGATTATGAGGGTCATATCAGCAAATGGGATAATTTTTACTTAAAACAACACAATCTTTTTATTTTCACATGAGCTAACAATAGAAAAACTACTAGGTTGTGCATCTAATTCATAATAACTCATCTTTAAAACAAAAACCTGAACAGCATTACTCTTTCAGCAAAATAAACTCCCAAAGTTCAGCATCAACACATAGAAAAAATTGCAAAATAGACAAGAGGGACAAAAAGGAGGCACAAAGGGTGAAAAAGAGGAAGCAAACAGCACTTTGAGTAAATAATTTCTGAGAAGCCTATCCAAGCACATCAAACAGGAAGTGATGTCCAAAGAGTTTTAATTACTGCAATAATTAAACAGCCCAGAGTTGGGTCAGATGGAACAGCTGGAGGCCTGACTCGATGTAGAAAAACATAATTATTGCTGAGTGTCCATTTGTGGGAATTTTTCCCAAGACTATTTTAGGAATTTAAACTTTATTCGCCACAAAGGAGCCTTGATGAGAAGCTATAAAGGGTAATGTAGGAGACTACAGTTTCTGCTGTGCAGGAGCCCCGCTGAACAGTAGCTACACATAATATGAAATATGGAAAGGTCATTGGAAAAAAAAAAAAACAGCTAGAGATGCTAAGGTGCATTCACACCAGCCCTATTGAATGAATGTCAAGCACGTTTCCTCAGACAGTGCAGTTTGTTTGGGGAGGTGTCAATGTGCAGTCGATCTTTAGAGTGAACACCGTTCCTCTAAAAACGCAAGTCTTGGCCCGCTCCAAGTGAACACCACCACAGGACAAAACCAAAACAAATCTGCATGTAGCAAGACAGTTAGGAGAAACATTCCTCCATGCTGAGAAAGGATAAATTGAAAACTGGTAGAAATATGGTCAAGTATGAAAGTATATAAAGCTGTTGGTAAACAAAAAAATATGTTTTCTGAGCAATTAGAGTAAAAATGGTGGTGGCATTCATCTGTACAATAGAGCAGTGGTGAAAAAAATTGCATATCACATATAAGGCACATATGTTGTGCATTCAATGTGCTTCACGATTTTGTTGAGGTACCGTTATAATAATGCTAAATGTGGCAAAAACAAACATTTATTACTCCTTTCTTAGGCACCGATAAAGTCATTACCACATGATACAGCAGTCATACTATTCACTTATTTGAATAGTAAAAAATAAGTGATTCAAAATCACTTATTTGAATTACTATTCTTTCAGGACACCTAAAAGTACAGTTTTAGGTGTCTATTGTTGGCGGTCTATTAAAGCATCTATGAGATAATGTGAGATCAAACTACTTCTTCGTTTCAATAGAATCTTAATTTTCATAACACATGAACATTTTTGGTAACTATTCTTTATTCACCTGTTTTGTCTTTCTATCCTCTCATATTTCCACTCTAGTTTCCTCCCACTCAGTGCTAAAAGAACGTTTTTTTGCTGTAATAAGAGGGCTTATTTTAACATACTGAACCAAACTGTAAGCATATGTATTATTATAGAACTTGAAGATAGGTTGTTGGCTCACTCAGCGGACTAACTGCAAATATCTAATAGCTTATTATATAGAAAGATATTATTACATTGTAATAAAACTCAAAATTATTTGCATTACTAACATGTTTAGATAGAAAATTATTTTTCATTCAACCAGCAACTTTGTTTCTGATAGATGAGTACTATCAGTTTTGGAAAAAATACATTTCAAAATACAATCGATGTCAAAATGATTATTGGCATTACAGCAGACAAATACTTTATCTGTATCACAATTCGGGATGTTGTAAACGAATATTTTAGTAATCGGGTAATCTATCGATTATTCCTATGATTAATCGGATAAAAAAAAGCTAAAATAAAACATTGGTAAATCTAACATAACAGCAGTGTTACTATCACATATCAACATGAGTCCAATTTTTCACATTTGAGCTTCTCACAATTACTTTTTCTGTAGTTTAGAAAATTAACCTGTAACAATAATAGCTCACTTTGTTAACTGGAAGAAAAGTTATACAAAAATCTGAAATTAATT